>JAHHUM010001555.1:0-20102 GCA_036173005.1 Crenichthys baileyi
AAGTAAGAGATATCAAAGTAGAGAGAAATCAGATCAAACGAGAGAGCCTTCACACACCAAACAATCCACCAAGTGCAAAACAGGAAGTGACGAATACGCCTTACCACCTTGTGGTTTTTAGTATAACAATGGCCACCAATGGGCTCTAGATGGACAAACCTTATCAGTGTATTATTTTACTTAGTACCCCTACACATAGCCCAATCTGAAATGGCCAAACTCTAAATCTCCGTAGTTCATTCAAATCTCCCCTTCAACCCCATACCATTCAAACCCTTTGTGAAGAGCCTTGAGACGACATGTGTTGTGAATTGGCTCTATATAAATAAATTTGAATTGAATTAAACAAAGCAAATAGCTAGAAAGCTAGACAGAAGCCATGTGGGGGGATTTAGATGACTTTATTAACTGGCAGATACCACAGCTCAGGTAAGTGACCCTAATTCTGCATGAAGTCCCTGATCTTCAAAAGGTTTGCGTGTCAAAGCTGATCTACAAACCAGGTGCAAATTGAATTGCGTATGTAAAATCATCAGAACAGCAGGCGCAAACCTTTTAGCGTGTTTGTCTTCATAAATATGCAAAACATAAGCTAAAACACGCAAATTTATGGGAGAATATGCAAATGTAATTCCCTACCACCCACAATGCGATTTATCAAATGTGAAACTGATTGCAAGTGCTGTGTCTGCGTTTATATGAAGGACTTTTGAAAGGCAGGTTCTAATTGCACACGAGATGTTATTTAACAAACTAAACTAAACATTCACAGCCACTAGAGACCACGTCCCTCATGTCCTGAAGAGCCTCCCAGCTGAAGAGTCATGCGTCATCATGTCCCAGCAGGTCAGGAGGATCTCTGACTTCTTCCATTGGTGATGTCCTCCAGCTCAACCAAAGCTGGCATCGTTCCACAGTTAGGAGCAACTTCAGCAGCTATTTATGGACATGTGTGATGATTGTCTCCAGCTGGTCCACCTTAGGAACCATCAAACCTGACTTGTTAGAAATTAATCTGCTGATCCGACACTGTTTTATTCTCAGTGAGAATGAAAGTGTCCCTTAGATGATTCTCATGCATTTTATGCTCCTCAGCGCTCAGATTGATGAGCATTTCCATCTACAGACTGAGGTTGTTTCCATCATTTTCTGAGGTGTTACATTATTGAGGCTGAATGTGATTCAGTTTCATCGCTCTGGTTTAAACCCTAAAAGCTCAAATGAAGGAACATCAGGTTTGATGCTCCATGAAATAAACTGGATGGAGTCATATTTCAGTGGATTTAGGGGAGTTTTAGTTCTCTGTAGTTTATTTTTGTCGACTGAAAAAGTTTCCGTGGTTTCCTGCTCATTTTCATGGCACGTCAAAAGTTTGCATGGATTTCTGCACATTTTCACGCAACGTTCATTTTTGTATATGCCGAGTTTGTGAGGATGTGAAAAATTGCGCCGCAAGGTTTTTTGCTTTTCTGAATTGATTTTTTTATGGTTTAACTGTATTTTCATGTTTTTTTTTATTTTTTTAATCTTGTTTTGTAGTAGTTTCAGATACTTCAGATTAATATTTTTTATTCTTATTATTTCCTCCAAATCCATGACTTTGAACTTCATCTCTCTGCTCTCCAACACTCACCTTGTTTACAGCCAGTAGCCATTTCCTCATTTAAATAAGGCGGTCCAAACCTCTTTTGCACCTGTTATCCATTGCACGCGCCATCTTTGTAAATCATGCACAACACGCCCACCTATTGCACTTGTACATTTTGTTTTTTCCTCAAGCAATTTAGCGCTCCTTATTTGGATTCTTTGAAGATCAGACCCCAAGTCTGTTTAGTGATAGGACTGATGACTGGTCCAGGAGAGGAAAGCAGGCTCTACAAAAACGAGACATGTTAATGCAAATTCATTTAAGACATTAAAATAATTATTGGATTAAATCAATAGTTAGTCGCTGGGAAGTTCATGCCTTGCTCTGACAGGCAGGATGTAGTTGCTCCATCACAGTTCAAGCAGGACACACATCCATGCCTAATGGCAATTAATAGTGGCCAATTACCCCAACAGTCATGTTTTGGACCTACTCAAGCCAGTACCTTATTGCAGCAAGGAAACGTTCCTAACAGCTGTCCCCCAATGTTGTTGAAGAGCAATAAAATGTTTGAGCAACTTCTGACTCGGGCAACAATAAAGGCTCTGGAAGGGTTGAGGTTAGTGGGGAAGGCTCTGTAAGGAAAGTGACATGGGCTGAAACAGTGGAAGGAACCTAAAATAAAAATATTAGGTTCCTTAGGTAAATTTAGAAATTCCAACAAAGAAAATGTATGTAACTTTACCCTGAATGATGTCTGCTTGGTGTTGTAGCGATAGACAAGAGCCTCTAATGGAAACATGATTAGCTGAAAGCTGTGATCTTCCAGTTTTGAAGCATCATGAACTGAGAAGACACCAAAAAAGATAGTAAATTTGTTTTCTTAGGAAGAAACTATAGCAAAGGTTTCACAAATGCCCAACTGTCATTTTTATTTGCTGTTAGTATGTAATGTTGAGCCTGTTGAGTCTCATGTTGAGTCTCTGTAAAATGTTCTGGAAATGGGCTGCTAAGTAACATGCTTGTCTAATTTCTATCTGTAGGAACTTTGATATCCTCACTGAAGGTGACTAATTATTATTTTTTCAGACATGGCAGAGGTGATTCAGTCTCGCCTGAACGAGCAGGAGGGAAGAGAGGAGTTTTATGTTCACTATGTGGGATGTGAGTACAAATATATCTGGGGGCCACAAAAGTGCCTGAGCTAAAATCATCTTTGCTGTTTTCATCTTTAGTAGAATGAGTTTTTCTGATGTGTTTGGCATGCAGTTAACCGGCGCCTGGATGAATGGGTGGGGAAATCCCGCCTGGCTCTTACCAAGACAGTGAAGGATGCAGTGAGGAAGAGCTCAGAGATCGGAGGAGTCGGAGATCTCTGTGATCAGCCCGAAAGAAAGATCACTCGCAACCAGAAGAGGAAGCATGATGAGATCAACCACGTGCAGAAGGTGGGGATGTTTGGTATTTTCTGTTGTTATCAGAGATGTTTGCATGTGTTGATTTCAACTAACAGGAGTTGTTCTTTTCCTAACAGACATACGCAGAGATGGACCCAACAACAGCTGCACTGGAGAAGGAGCATGAGGCGGTGTGTAATTCTTTCTACCTTATGTCACTTTGTGCCTTGATGACCTCCTGTCTGTGGTCGTCCTGTTTTCAGAATTCTACATTTTCCTTCATTTCAACTTCTTAGATCACCAAAGTCAAATACGTGGATAAAATCCAGATCGGAAACTTTGAAATTGATGCCTGGTACTTCTCCCCGTTCCCTGAGGACTACGGCAAGCAGCCCAAGCTTTGGATCTGCGAGTACTGCCTTAAATATATGAAGTATGAGAAGACGTTTAGATATCACCTGGTGAGTCCATCTGTCATTCTAATGTGTTGTGATTATGAATCTGAATATGTTATTTCATATTTAATAATAATATTTTAATATTTTATCAAATAATATTTCAGTCAGTTAAGGGTTGTCCTGTGAATACCAGCCCAGTAAGGCGGTGGTATTAGGACAAAATAGAAAGGTGTGAGCCAAGCTCTGACATTATTGAACAGCATAAACTCTGCGCACACATGGAATGAATTCACACAATTTCTTAAAATACAAGAATTTATTAACAAAAATATATCAACTCAAAGTCAAACATATTTCAATCAACAAACTCTTTACTATGCTAAAACAATCCAACTAAACTACCAAGCAGAATTAAAGAATAACGAAGACTAATGGGTTATGTACAATATAAACAGGTTGATTAAAGATGATTGAAAATCATGACCAAATAGTGATGCAACATTACCATGCAATGTTTATGTTTGAGAACCAAGGATTATCTTGAAGAATCTGGAATGAAGTTAAGTTAGTCTTGGAACCAACTTAGGCAATAATCAGCATACCTTTAGACAACCATTCACAATGCAAGATCAGATAAAATATTACTTTAATAAAATAATGTTTTAGAGAATGATCTGCTGAATAAAACCAACCTTCTGGATGACTAATTCTCAACGGTGTTTAATTAGCTGCCTTTACTTATTGAAATAATATTTAAAGAAATCTTATTTTGAATAAGAATCAAATCTTTGAGAAATGGGGCTTAATTGTGTTACTTAGTTATCAAGTTTAGCAAAATAATATTTAGGGAAATATTATTTTACTGGATTGAAAACCAAAAACCTTTTTGGGTAAATGATCTTTAGCAGCAAGCACATATTCTTAGCTGTTAGCAGTTAAGCTAACAAAAGAAGCTTATAGCTTATCATCAGAATCAAACACACACCTTTAAAATACCGTTAATAAAAGGGTTAACATGCATAAGCGCAGACGGCGCGTTATAATCAATCTTCTGTGTTTAAAATCACCCTTTAAATAAAGTTTGTCTTAAATTTAAAAAAAAAAAAAGGGGGGGGGGTGCCTCGTTCTGTCGGCCGGCCAAACTGCACGTTACTGCTGTAACCACGGTGATGCGGTCCCGTTGTCCTTCCTTCAGACCGGGAAAACTGCTCCACTCGGCGTCGTAGAGACAGGGTCTCTGCTGGGAACTCTCTGGAACACAGTTTGATTCTCTAGACCTCAGAGAGAAAAGTCAAGCAACGCTTGTACCTTATTTACCCCGCTCATGAATGAATACCGGATACACAAACAGCAATTCATTCCTACTTAACTTAATGCAAATTATTGGTGATCGTATGAGACTCTTGGATCCAGTTGGAAGAGTTATATCTGTTTGCCAGCAAAGAGACATTAGCGCGCTGTGTCCCTCTGTCCAGTTCCTCTGGGGACCTGCGTGGAAGAGGCAGGATGTAGCGAAAGCTGTGTTTTTATTTGGACAGTGACGTCACAGGAAGTCTGCTGTTATTCCCTGTTCCTGGCTGTGCTGGAAGTAGGTTAATCCGATTTATTTTGAAAGTTCCAGAAAAGTTTGTACTGGCCATTCATTTTGTACCCGTGGCTGTGGTCCCAACAAATGTAAAAGACATGACTCTGTAAAGCTCTTGTTCAACAAAAAGCTAAATAGTAACACAGGAAAAATGCTTGACCTTGAAATTGTTGTGAAGTGATGAGGAGTCAAAGTGATCCCTGCAAACATCAGATAAGAGGTCTGTCTGTGGAGTCCTTCCATTTCACTCCTTCTGTAACAAGATGTTGTAAACACAGATGTTCTTTAGTTTAAACGACCAACTGGTGTACAGCAATAGGTTTGGTTTGTAGAGGCTAAGCCAGCGCTTTAAGCCACTGAGGCGTCGCACTTGGATAGTAAAATTGACGCTGTGATTATTACCTTGTCTGATGAATACAAGTCTGAATCGCTGTTGCCAGTTGAACAGTTCATCCATTTATTTCCTTTAGCACCATGCTGGGGTCCATCCAAATTCAAACATATTTCCAAACACATAATTCATACATACTTGTTGATAGCACCTTGCTGCTTCCACCCCTTTCCTGGTGGAACACCTGACCTAACAAAGAAGGGTTCCTACCACACATAGTCATGCCCACTGCTCCCATGTTACCTGACACTCAATACCTCATAGTATCGGTTAATGCACCTTCTGCTCCCACACTATTAATTAGTGCCAAGGGTAATTATTAAGCTGTTCATTTTAATCAAAACTTCACTGGGGCATCAGCCAATCAGCTCTCAGTCTCTGTCAGTTATTGTTGTATGAATACCTGCCTGGTGGGGTGTGGCATTTTAGTAAAAGAGGAGTAAATTCATGCTCTGGTGTTCTCTAACAGCCCTGCACATACAGTGGGGAGAACAAGTATTTGATACGCTGCCGATTTTGCACGTTTTCCTACATCCAAAGCATGTAGAAGTCTTACATTTTTATTATGAATCTCTGAGCCTTATTTTAGAAGTTCTGACTGGGCTGTGGTCCAGATAATTATCCCAGGGGATCATTTTATACATAAACATATAAGACAGCCCTGCATACACCTGCCGTCAGTGGATCCCTGGAAACACAGCAGGTATCGTACCAAGTAGAGCGAAACCAAGTGAAGCGAAGCTGTGCCGCGTAAAACGAGCCAGTGGAGAAGGAGCATTTGACGCCGTGTGCGCACTGAGCCCCTCTACCCCCCTAAAACAGCACCAATAAAAGAGACTGGAAGAGTGAAGCCCGTATGACACCAAAAAACAAAGCAGCGGTGTTCTGTTTGTTTGGCAGATTCAGGGTTTATCTGTTGTTTTTTGAGATATTCTTATCGGCACTAGTGGCCTTAATTTTTCAACAGTAGGCAGACAGGAGAGAGGGGGAGACATTCGGCAAAGGTCGCCAGGTCCGGGACTCGAACCCGGGACAGCCACATTGAGGACTAAAGCCTCTGTATATTTATGGTTGCACGCTTGACCTCTTCACCACCAGCCAGCGCCCGACGGGGTTTAACTGCTTACTGTAAATTCTGCGATTGCGTCTGCATCGCGGAAATCATAGGGCCCCAGCAACTACCTACTTTATCAATACCTTATAGATTAAGTCGTCAGCATGTGAAAAAAGTTTGCTTACCTCTGAAACACCAACTTTATAAAAAACCTACATTGTTTTTGGGGGGGAAAGTCATTTTACCTGGGTGGGCCTCCCAAACAGGGTCTATGTATGGGTAAGGCCGCTCCTTATTGTTTGGATCCTCTGGACAAGAGAAGCAGAGAGCTACAATCGATCCTGTTTGGTGCCAAAAGTCCTGATCTAATCCATGTGCTGGGTCGCTCCTCCAAGTCAGTGGGCTTCATGTCAGTTCTGCTCCAGGAACACATCCATGGATGAAGAGCACATTTTTCCAACCATCCAGGAACAGTTTCTGGGAGGTCTGTTGATTATCCAGCATGATGGAGAACTGTACCGAAAGACTAGAGTAATTAGAAAGTTAAACAAAGATCAAAACATGAAACTGTTGGACCTGTGGTCAGGAACCTCCCCAGATTTTAACCCCAACGAGAGCTTTGGTCAGTTTTCAGAAAGTAGTTAGAAAAACAACTGACTGACTTGGATCATCTCCAAGCACCAAGAAGACCAGAACAGGTCGCTGTTGGTTTGATTTGGTCCAGGAGGTCTGGAGATCTTCACTCTGAGCACAGAGTCTTAACGATTTTAAATAAAAAGGTAAAGCCATGAATCACATCTTTTCTGAATCTACCTTTTTGTTTTTCATGACTGTAGATAAAATGTGTTCTTGAGTTTGAACCTGTTTTTGTTCTAAATAAAAATATACGGGTTTGTTTGGTTGTTCACAAGTCATTCTTCCTGCATCTTTAACAACATGGATATTTTCCTCCTCAGTCACACTGTCAGTGGAGGCAGCCTCCAGGGAAAGAGATCTACAGGAGGAGTAACATCTCAGTTTATGAGGTGGACGGGCGAGATCACAAGGTGAGCTCACCTGAACATCTGAACAGCTCAGATTTCCTCGTCTCTGGTTGTGTTTCACAGGAACATTTAGTGATGTTGAACTCTATTTGCAGATTTACTGCCAGAACCTTTGTCTGCTAGCAAAGCTTTTCCTGGACCATAAAACGCTTTATTTTGACGTGGAGCCCTTCATTTTCTACATTCTCACTGAAGTCAACAAGCAGGGAGCTCACATCGTCGGCTACTTTTCAAAAGTAAGTCTCGTTACCGACGGCCTGCTTGTTTGTTTTTTTTTTTTAACAAAGGGGTGAATTTTAATGTGTTTAATGCAACAACTTAATGCTCACCCTCTACAGATGATCCACATGGCCCTGTCTTTCATTGTTTAACCCTTTCTCTCTCATAGACATAGCTACTGACTGAGCTTTTACTGTAACTAACTCTCTGTGCTCTCTTTCAGACTCTAAACTTGAAAACTGGCTCAGAGTTAATCTGTTCTTTCTTTCTAGATGAAATGACTAAAGGAGCTACATCCATTAACATTTACTTTTCCTTCCCATAGAAAGTACTCCTGGATCAGTGCTTCTTTGTTCTCTTTGTGTCTCTGCTCTGTTCTCTCTAACCCCCAGTCGGTCGTGGCAGATGGCCGCTCACACTGAGCCTGGTTCTGGTTCTGCTGGAGGTTTCTTCCTGTTAAAAGGAAGTTTTTCCTCTCCACTGTCGCTACATGCATGCTCAGTATGAGGGATTGGCTCAGTATGAGGGATTGCTGCAAAGTCAACGCCAGTGACTGTCCACTGTCTCTACATGCTCATACAGGAGGAGTGAATGCTGCAAGTCACTGACTGGATGCAATCTGCTGGGTTTCCTTAGATAGAAAAACTAAACTTTTTATCCAATTTGAATAAATAACAGAATCTGACTGTACTGTTCAATGATTAAGATTAATTGGAATGTATGTACCTCACTTTTGTGAAGTGCCTTGAGACGACATGTGTTGTGAATTGGCGCTATATAAATAAACTGAATTGAATTGAATTGATGAAAAAAAATATAAATAATGTCATTGAATAAAACAATCCGTTTATGTTGCAATGTCACAAATAATGTCACAAATAAACTGACCAAACAACTGTGTTACTCTAACAATTTAGATTCATGGGCTTAGTTTTTGGTACTGACAGTTTCAGTGGTTCTGCACAGACATTTGAATTGTTTTCAGCTTTTAATAGTAAAAACATGATGGTGGTAAATTAAGAGAATATCAGGACTGATCTTTTATTTTGTGGTTTTGCAGGAAAAAGAGTCTCCAGATGGGAATAATGTTGCTTGTATTCTGACGCTGCCACCATACCAACGCAGAGGCTACGGAAAGTTTCTCATAGCTTTCAGTGAGTAATAGAAAATAACCTGCTGTAGCAACGAGGAGTCACCTTAATATCAATTTATCTAAATTTGATCCATCTCATAACAGTAAGTCTAATTCTGTCAAAGTTTAACCAGAGGAGTCTTTCTTCAGTCCGGAAGCTCTCTTGTCACATATGTTAGAGGATTTTGCATAGGTATCAAACTCAGTTTTCATGCATCACAAACTAAATTAATTGTATTCTGTTGAAGAAAAATAACTTAAAGAAACACAAAAACTGAAGCGATGACATAGAAACACTATCACTAATTCTACTAACTCTTACAATTAAACAGGGAAAATGTTTCAGAATTCTGAAGAAATAAATGTTCAAAATATAACATAAGCTCAATAAAAGTCCTTTTATTAAAACTTTGAGTCTCTTCAGTTTAAAAGTTTTTTAACAGAATAATTTAAAATCTTAATACCTTACACAGTTTGGGTGTTGAATGTTTGGGAGGAAGTAAAGGAGAGGGTTTTACAGGAGGAACCTTGACAGATCTGTTTCCAGAACTAGTATGTCCCAGATAGCAATGGGAAGAGGGGCTTACTTTGGGTCAGAAGAGAGTGTTTAGGTTCATACTTGGGCTGTTCAGATGGTCACCAGTTTGGCTCTTTCAGCGGTTCTGTTTGCCAGGAAGTCTCTTGGAAAAAGACGGGCTGTAGTCTCTGGTCCAGGTCTTTGAAAGCCTCTCAGATCATCTTGTCATCTACAGGCGCTCTATAGGCTGAATGGTCCGAACGCAGAACGGGGGGTTGAGGGTGACCCACTAATCTTGTGCCCCTGATCCACCTTAGGAGGTAGTATCAAACCAGCTATGCACCCTAAGTGGTAATAGAACGAGTGTGACGTGGTGATAAATAAAGCAATAGACAGCTGCAGCATCCTCCAGAGTCTGATCTGATCTAAGAAATGGCCGAATCAGCAGAATCTGACACATGTTGGTCAGATGTACAGTACACCGTCTGTTCTAGCTGACTTTAACAGCTTAAATCAACTCAAACACAAAGTGTTCATATTTGTGGGACGGAACGTTATGTCGGCAGATATCAACTGACAGCAGTTTCCCAACAAACCATTGGTAGGTTTTTTTCAGCCCAACATCCTTGTTCCTACATGAACTTGCCTCCATTGATTCTGTCATTTAAGCAGAAAATATGAACTGAAGAGGTGGATAAACTGGGAGTGCTGGAGATATTCAACCTAACCTACCAGCATGAAGCTGCTCCTTTGCTTCAGGGTCCCTTCAAAAACTCCTCATCAGTCACTGATGGAGAGGTATACCTGAACCAAACCTTCAGGGATTCTCCCTGACCGCCCTGCTTGTTGATTGTTTTCACAATATTGATCATCAATATTTCTGTCAAGGTTTCAAGAAACTTATGTTTTAATGGAGGAAACGGTGATCCTCAACATTCGGGCTCTCACGCATGTTTTGTTTATTAATCTTTCAACTAAATTTTCAATGACTTATTTATTCTAAACTATTAGGTTACCTCCAGAAAAACAATTTATCTATTTAATAAAAACAACTTAGTACTATGTAAACAAAAATAGGCACTTTATTGTATGAATTATATGTATAAATTGGCACCTCCATTGTGACAAAAATGAAGAAAAGAAACCCACTATTATTTATGCATTATACCAATAAAGAGTATTAAGAATTTCAAGCATGAACTTTAAATTGACTAGTATGTTTACGACTGCAAGAAAATATTTAATTGCGATAACACTGAAGATAACTGGTAAATCTATTTAGACCAGCCCTCATTTCCAGGACATTTTTCTTCTTCTGCCGTTGCATCAAGTCCCCGCCTCTTAATCAGCTTTAGCATCTAAGCCACTAAGGAAAAACTCCTGGCCTGGGCTTCCCTTTAACCTTCTTCTTTCAATTTTATTCATTTACATATTTATATCATCTGTGCAAGTAAATGTGGTTAAAACAAGTAAAGTGAAATTATTTTGGACTTCTTTACAAAGTCTGCACAGTAACAGATGGCTAATCAGTTAAACATGTACGGAAAAGCCTGCCTTTAAAGCCTCAGAGCTTCAAAGACATTTACAGTAGCTTTGTTTTTCTGGCCCATCAGCAGCGCCGCGATCCGTCTCTCCAGCTGCTCAAAGATCTGCTGCTGCAGTTAACGATACAACCTCACTGTGTCTGGGTCACTCAATCATCAATTGACCAGACAACTCCAGCCTTTGGAAATTTATACACAATTTTATAACCCAGCTCGTTAGGAATCCATTAGATGGTCAAGCTGCCATATTTGTGTCGAAATAGTAGTGCAGACAGAAGACTGCTGCAGACTGCAGGGCGGGGATGCTCATGCAGCATACAGAGGCCCTCATGAGAGTACCTACAGGCCAGTTGGTGTCAGGAAAAAACCCTCTCTGAACGTCAGCAAAGCTAAGGAGATGATTGTGGATTTTAGGAGACAGCGTGGAGGCCAGCAGCTTCAAGTTCCTCAGCGTTCACATCACTGAGGACTTATCCTGGACAGTACATGCAGACACTCTGGTCAAGAAAGCCCGACGAAGACTCTCCTTCCTGAGAAGGCTGAGGGGCTTTGGTATGTACACCAGCATCCTCACCAAGTTCTACAGGTGATTATTGAGAGCCTGCTGATAGGGATTTATAGGTACCGACCGAATTCCGTCGGTACTACCGAGTAAAGATTCATGTAAAATCAAACGGTGCCATGTTTCGGTACCTAAACGCATCATTGTGACACTGAGGGAGTGGAAGAGTGATTTTCCATGCGGACCTGAACACAGCATTGCACGTACCAGAGCGTAATGACGTCAGCAGCCGCTGGTACCGTCAACAAAGCATGGCTGATAGAAAGCGCTGGAAAGTATGGCTCCATTTTTCAAAATGTGATGCAGATTATGTTCACTGCAATATTTGTGACGCGAAGTGCAAGACCAGCGGCGGGAATACTTCGAATCAGAGGAAACTCCTGCAGCGTTTCCCCGACCGCTATTCAATGGGAACCCCCGCCCCGCCAAGAGGATCACGCATGTAGTAATAGTACGTTTTAACAGTTAATGTCATTCATCTTAATAGATCACGTCATGAAGGATTTCTGTCCCTGTGTCGTCGCTACTCTACTTTCTATGGCCAAACTTGACAAAAGCTGGCGAAAACACACTCCTCATGTTCTTTGTTACCAACGCTGATGCTGGCACTCTGAGTTACTACGGTCGGACGCAGGTGAACACAAACTCCTGACAGCGGACAGAAAAACATGCTGCTAAAACCTAGAAAGCAGGCGAGGAGCTCTGCGGTTTTTAAAAGCGCCAAATTTGGGTCTGATGGCAGCACTTCCTCTCCTGCAGCAGGGCTAACTCTCCTCCTGGTACATATGGTGAAGGTAGAAGTACACAACATATACCGAGTGTTTCAGGCCCTGCCCCTGATACGCAGCTAAACTCCAGTCACCACCCAATTAAAAGGTGCTGACCTGGCTTGGCTGTCGGATCTTAAAGTTAAATCTTAAAGTTCATTCGTTTTGACGCCAAGTCCCTTTAAACTCTAATTTGGAGAAGTAGATTAAATGTTGATTTGGTCCTGCTTCCTGCAGTTAGAAACTACCCCAGAAGACAACCCCAGTTCCTAAAAAGGTTCCTGTTGTGGAGAAACACCTTGTTTACATTGAGGCTAAGATCTGCATTTAAGTCTCTTTTTGTGTTAAATTGACAACATATTTACAACGATTTATGTTTGACTAAAGGAAGAATTGTATTTGTTAAATCTTTGACAAAGTGCTGAATCACTATAAAGCCTGGTCTTGTTCTTTTTTGTCTCTGCTGTGTGTAGGTTATGAGCTGTCCAAGCTGGAGAACGCAGTCGGTTCTCCGGAGAAGCCTCTGTCCGATCTGGGGAAGCTAAGTTACAGGAGTTACTGGTCCTGGGTGCTGCTGGAGATCCTGAGGGACTTCAGAGGGACATTGTCCATCAAAGATCTCAGGTTAGCACTCAGATGCTTCTTCTCAAAGTGAAATGTGCTTCAGCAGAAGCATCAAAAATATCTGTAAAAATATCAATAACTGAGCTAAGAGGTTTGGACTGGTATGGAGATGTGTTGTTGTAAATACCTGGATGGTAACAATAGAGCAGGGGTGTCCCATGTGCAGCCTGGGGCCTGTTTATGCCGTTTTAGTTGTGTAGAAAGTAGGACCACAAACATTGAGCAACTTTTACTCTAAAACAGACTATCATTAAATGTGGCAATACAAAGAATGAATGACCCATATCCTGACCTTATTGATCAGAATTAACGAACAAACTGTTTTAAAAAAAGAAAGTGATAAAATTGTTTCCCTTTTGTTTAATGAGGCAAACATGAGATCTACCATCATTTCAACGTACTGTCTTTCATTAAAATATGTTTTCTTACTGTAGAGGGATGGAACCAAAATCAAATGACATATTTGAGTTTTATTTTTAAAATACATTATAAATTGTGGCCTGTGAAGATTTTCTATTCTGATTTTGAGCTGCCAGGCAGAAAGTTTGGACACCCTGTCTGCTTCCAGCTACTGCTGGTTAATGAGCTCACAGCGGAGCTGAAACTCGTCACAGGAAGTCTATGTGACGGGTTGTGTTGAAGCATACTAACCAGACTGGATACTATGGTTTAATGTTTACATTTGAAAATAATTTTACTCTTTAGCAAATGTTTCAATAACAGTTTGAGAGCCCGTTCAGTCCAGTCTGATCCAACACAAAAAATGATGGCGTTGCTGCTGCCAGCTGACCCTGCTGCTGTTTTACAGTCAGATGACCAGCATCACGCAGAGTGACATCATCAGCACGCTGCAGTCGCTCAACATGGTCAAATACTGGAAAGGTCAGCATGTCATCTGCGTAACCCCCAAACTGGTGGAGGAACACCTCAAGAGCGCCCAGTACAAGAAACCACCAATCACAGGTAACTCCTGAATCCTTAAATGGGGTACACCTGGGGGAAAGGGGGGGGCAAACCACTCCAAACAGGTGCAATAAGGGTTTGCTGGGTGACACCTGGGGCACATCCTCAACTTCGAACCTTCACAATAAGAGCTTTAAACATGTGATTTAACTGTCACATTTGTTTCCAGGATCTCTGCTGGTGAAAACACCGTGGTCTTAATGCTGCCTCAGTGTATTGGAGTGTTGCAGACTGTCATGAACGTCTAAAATGTTTTGAGCCTAATTGTGTGTTGTCCCTTCACTGTGCAACAGCAGTTGGACTCCGTGTAATTTCTTACCAACTGAAAATGTCCCCTCCTGCATAAAAGTGGGTGGGGTGGTTCCAAAGGAGAATTACCCTTAATAATAAGAATAATCTATACATTATATCACATGAATGTCATTTCAGTGTTTCCTCTACTGTCTGTTTGAACTTTATTTTTTTACAGTCCCATGATTTACTCCTTTTGTTCGTCACCTTGTGTCTTTTTCCTGTTCACAGTCGACACAGTGTGTCTGAAGTGGGCGCCACCCAAAAACAAACAAGCCAAGTTGTCGAAGAAGTGAGATGAAGAATCCACACCTGTTTCCTCCAACATATAATGTATATAGCTGTTATTAACACCAGGGATTATTTTCTTAGAATAAATGTGTAAATATAACAACAAGCCACTTGTTTCTTTTTTCTACCTTCTTTTAATAAGTTCTTTCTTAATGATTTAATGGTGTTTTGCAGGATATACAGCAGAATGTTAAAGCACCAGGCACTGTAAGGTTTTTGGAATGTTAGTTTTCTTGATATTTATTATTATTTACAGCCATAGCTGAATAAACACAGCCATAAAAAATGTAAATATATGTCTGCCTTCTGTCTGTTTGGGACCAGTAACCAATAAGTTCACAAAAAACTACACCTAGGTGGCACTAAAATATAAAATATTAGCATTTTGGAGATAATTTCAAAACAAAATACAAAATAAAAAACATTAAAATTTGGTATTTTGTGACCACATTCTCTCAAATTTACGGTCCAACTTGAAAATTATGAAATTACTATAAAATACTAGAATAAGTTAAAATGACATATTAAACAGTTTTGAGTGTATTTCTTTCATTCTTTTTGCCCAACATTATTTTAGGTCAACTGATAATGCAGTTTTACATTGATTTCAGAAAGATGATGTGAAAACCACCTGTGTCAGTCCTTTAAGGTGCATTTATTGAAGTGTGATTACACTCAAAATACATTTTCATGGTTTTTGCCCCCAGCCTCTTGGGGCTCATTTTGTCTTCTCAGCCGGCCGGACGGCAGGGGGGGTACGGGGAGATTAGTGGCTTCCTTATAGTTGGTAGAAACTTGACCAAGGTGTCGATGGAAAGGGCACCAGGTGGCACCAAAAGTTGGAATTTCCAAATTTTGAGGGCTTATATCTCAAGATAAGAGGATGTGAGAGAAATGAAACAAAAGGCATCTGAAAGGGTCTGTTTTATATTTGGAGTTCAGCTTTGTAGCTGTTAGGAAAAATAAAACCTAACAGCTACAGGTGTGTGAAGGATGTCTTCAGAAACGTCTCTCTGCCCTGATCAATGATATATTAGAATGGCAGCTCTGATGGTCCTATCCACCACAAGAGGGTGAAAAAGTGTCAAATTTTCACCTTTTGGAGGGGCATATCCATGATGGAAAATCACAGAGATGTGGTTCAAAGACTGTTGGAAAGCCTTCACCGAGGGCTACAACATATGCCAGACTGAAGTATGTGCAAGCAAGTTTGGGACAAAAGGTGGCTCAACCAAGACAAGAATTTGAGCAGTTGTAGAGCTCAAAGAACCTATCAAAACTATGTAGAAATGAACTATGTGGCTTTAAGGGTTGTGGAAAAATAAACTATTAAAAACTGTCACATGGGTAATGTAATAAATTAAAAATTGGAATTTAGAAAACGACTTTTGGGTCTCTTAGCAGAGATCTCTCAAGGTCTAGGTGCCACTTTCTGTTCAATATTTGGTGCTAAAACACTTAAAAAGCAGCCTACCAGATCTCTGCATCTTTCTGGGGCAAAGGTCAAACCAAATAATCTTGCTGATTCGCTACATTTTGGCTCCCGTACAACATACGAGATAGGTTTTGGTACTGTTGAAATCGGGACGACCTCGTGAATGACATACTGAAATTTGGTGATCCTACATGCCCTGCAAGGGGGTTTATAGGGCCCCAAGACACCTCCCCATTGACAACGCATTGAGAAGAATCGAGTGGAAAATAGGCCATAACTCCTGACTGGAACAGGCCCGAGGCACCAGATTTCATGTGTAAATATCTGAGGGGGCCTACAACAAAGATCCTGAGTCGAATTAGACCCAACACCTTTGTAAGGCGATTTTACCGACCCTCGATTTGGCCTGACATATGGTCTTGGGGTCCAAAGTGCTTCATGGACACTTTGGCTGATTTTGAGAGGGCAGGAGACAAGCACTTTTCCGAATTTGACATATTTTATATCAAACGGCATCTACTCATCGCCAGTAACACGAATATGCAGGTCCTGTCATGATTGCATCTTCTAATCCAATATTACACAGAAAACACTGGTGGAAGACCAGAATGTCACATAAATGCTGAACGTTTTAGCCTATAACTTCCAGCACAGAGAGGATACAGACAATATTTATTTTGTGGATGAACCTTGAGGGGCTAAGAAAAAGTCCTGAAAGTGGTAGCAATTGGTTAAGGTTAAGTTACCGAACTGAGGCTTCAAATGTCAGAATCTCACCACTTTCGACTGTTTCTTATAAAATTGCCCTGTGACAAGCTCCATAATTTCTCAACGAAACAGCGTAGTCACCAAATCTGCTGAGCTCGACACTTTATGGTGTGGGGGAATGAATCCTGAAAGTTTGGTACCAATTGGTTAAGGTTTTAAATTACCTAAATTTGGCCTCAAATGTCAGAATTCTCACCAGGTTCAACAGTTTTTTTTTAAAAACAGTGTCTTAAGAACCCATTTTTTTTGCACAGAAGGTCCTAGGGTTACCATATTTTTCATAGAAGAGCCTTAGGGTGCGGGAAGGTGAATCCTAAACATATGGGAGCCGTTGTCAAGGTCAAGGTACTAAAAAGAGGGTTCAAATGTCAGAATCACAACCAGGTTCGACTGGTTCTTATAAAGTCGGAGTGTGTTTAGACCCATAACTTCAAAAAAGGAAAGGTGCGGGGTCCCCAAAATTTGCAGCACGGATGCGTAAGTGTTGGGCCAAAATGCTGAATGTTTGGTAGCAATTTGGGTTTAAAGGTTTTAAGTTACCAAAATGGGGGCTTAAAAAAAAAAAAATGTCAGAAATCACCCCGGGTTTGACCCTTTTTGGGTTTAAAAATCAATTTGTTTTAGACCCCAAATAACTTCTCGACAAAAGGGGGCAGGATCACCAAATTTGTTGTGCAGAAGCTGTACATTTTTGGGCAAAAAACCCTAAATTTTTGGGTAGGAAATTTGGGGTTAAAGGGTTTAAAGTTACCAAAATGAGGCTTCAAATATCAAAATCATGCCAGGTTTTGGGGACCCGTTTTTGGGGTTTTCAAAATCAAGTGTGTTGAGACCCATAACTTCTCGACAGAAGGGTGCAGGATCCCCCAAAATTTGCTGTGCAAAAGATTGTAGATTTTGGGGCCCAAGAAATGCTGAAGGGTTTGGTAGAAATTTTTAAAGGGTTTTAAGTTACCAAAAATGAGGCCTCAAATGTCAGAATTTAAGGGCCATTTTTGCCCCGTTTTTTTGGGTTTTTCAAAATCAAGTGTTTTGAGATCCATAAAATTCTCAACAGAAGGCCCTACAGTCACCAAACTTGCAGTGAACAAAGTCTACCCTATGCTGAAAAAACCCCCTGAAAATTTTGGGGTGTGGTAGTCTCTATTTTAAGGTGCAAAAATGGTCTGCAAAAAAAAGTTGGTCTGGCCCCAAAGGTTTTTTTGAAAAAATGGTTCAGCCTAAAGGGGTACGTTTCAAGTTTTTTTGGGGAACTTTTTTTGCAGGCATTTGGGGATGTCAAGGTTCCACCCCTCTGCATTCTTCCAAGGAAGGGTTATTACATACTTCCATCTTCCCCAAATTTTTCTTTATGACCACATTGAGAAAATTTCCCCCCCAAAAAAAATTTTAATTTACGAAACCATAAATTTTCTAGATTTGGGAAAAATTTTTCAAATGCTTATTATTTTTAAAAATGTTGATTCTATGTAGCTTCTAAGGATGATTCCCCTTTAAAATCTACTGCAACCATCCCATCAATATTTAGTGCTCAAAAAAAAAAAAGACTTAAAAAGCCTTTTCGATTCTCTCTGGGGCAAAGGTCAGAAAAATTTAAGCGGGCTTTTGGCTATATCTTGGGCTCCCGTAAATACCTAAGAAGTTGGTTTCAGCAGCCGTCGCAATCGGAGTGATCTTGTGAAATGAATTTTGTAAATTTGGAGTTGTACATGCTTGTTAAAAAGGGGGTTTACCGGGCCTCAAGACACCTCCCCCTTTTGGCAACCGGCATTGAGAAGAATCGAGTGGAAAAAAATAGGCCATAACTCCTGACTGGAAAGGGCCCGAGGCACCAGATTTCATGTTTTTAAAATCTGAGGGGGCCCAAACAAAGATCCTGAGTCCAAAATTTGGCCCCAAACCTTTTTTAAAGGCGATTTTTACCGACCCTCGATTTGGCTGGAACATATGGTCTTGGGGGCCAAAGTGCTTCATGGGGCAACCCTTTGGGCTGATTTTGAGAGGGCCCCGAGACAAGCACCTTGACCAAAATTTACATATTTTTATCAAAAGGCATCTACTCATCGCCAGTAACACAAATATGAAGGTCCGTTTAGAAATTGCATCTTTCCCAATCCAATATTACACAGAAACACTGGTGGGAAAGACCAGAATGTCACATAAATGCTGAACGTTTTAGCCTCTAAAGGACAAATTTAAACCAATATTTTTTTTGTGGATGAACCTTGAGGGTAATAAAAAGTCCTGAAAATTTTTGGTGGCAATTGGGTTAAGGTTTTAAGGTACCGAAATTTTTGAGGCTTCAAATGTCAGAATCTCACCACTTTCAAAAGTTTTTTTATAAAAAATTGCACTGTGGCACAAGCTCCATAATTTCTCAACGAAAAAAGGTTAACCAGTCCCCCAAATCTGCTGGGCTCGACACTTATTTGGGGGGGGAATGAACCTTTAAAGGTTTTGGGTTAGCAATTGGGTTTAAGTAAATTAACATTAACGAAGCTTCAAAATTTTAGAATCAAGCCATGTTTTTTCCCGGTTTTTTTTTGGTTTTTAAAAATTCAGGTTGTTTGAGATCCATAACTTCACAAACAGAAAGGGGCAGGGTCACCCAACCCTTTGCTGTGCAAAAAGCTGTAGATGTCGGGCAAGAAACCTGAAAGTTTGGGGGCAATTGGTTAAAGGTTAAGTTTCCTAAAAGGAAGGGCCTCAAAATGTCAGATTCTCACCAGGTTTAACAGTTTTTTTTTAAAAACAGTGTCTTTAAAGAAACCCCCCCCTTTTTTTTGCACAGAAAGGGCCTAGGGGTTACCATATTTTTTTCATAAAAAAAGGAGCCTTTTAGGGTGCGGGAAGGGGAATTTTTCCTGAACATAAAGGGAGCCTTGGGTCAAGGTCAAGGGTACTAAAAAAGGGGGTTTTCAAATGTCAGAATCAAAAACCCCAGGTTTTCCGACCCCCTGGTTCTTATAAAGGTTCGGAGTGTGTTTTGAGACCCAAAACTTCACAAAGGAAAGGTGTGGGGTCACCAAATTTTGGGCAGGCCCCAGGGGGATGGGGCGTAAGTGTTGGGGGCAAGAAAAAATTTCTGGTGTTGAGACAATTTTTGGGTTTGGTTTTTAAAACCGGGGGGAAATGAAGGGCTTCAAATGTCAGAATCACGCCAGGTTTGACCCGTTTTTGGTTTCAAAATCCAATTGTGTTGAGACCCCATAACTTCTCGACAGAAGGGTGCAGGATCACCAAATTTGTTTTGTGCAGAAGCTGTACATTTTGGGGGCAAGAAATCCTGAAAGGTTTTTGGTAGGCAATTGGTTAAAAGTTAAGTTACCGGGGGGGGGGGGGAAATGAGGCCCCAAATGTCAAAATCACGCCAGGTTTGACCCGTTTTTTTTTGGGTTTCAAAAATCAAGTGTGTTGAGGACCCATAACTTCTCAACAGAAGGGTGCCGGATCACCAAAAATTTGTTGTGCAGAACCTGTAGATGTTGGGCAAGAAAAACTGAAAGTTTTGGGGTTTCAAATGTGGTGAAGGG
>JAHHUM010001555.1:20112-77612 GCA_036173005.1 Crenichthys baileyi
GTACTACTACTACTACTACTACTACCACGTGGAGACACACCCCGCAGTGCAGTCCAACAGGTCAGAGAAAAGGCCACCCCGGGTCATCCGGCAACTACTGCTGCTAGTACTACTGCTGCTGCTACTGGATGTTCTCAGTTGTCCCCAGGTGTTCCTGGACCTGTGTGGATTAAACACTGAGGAAACTTACGGTTCACAGGGTTCAGCTTGATGCGGTATGACGTGGCCGCTCTGTGAGGACTCCATTTGATGCAGAAGCTGTCGTGGCCGACGTCGTAGGTCTCGATGTTGGTCACGTTCAGGTAAACTGCACCAAGCATACACATCAGAACAACATGGTGTCATGAAAGCAGGCTTCATGTTGGTATCTGCTGTCATCCTGCAGGTGAAGCAGTTGTGTGGGGCCTACGTGTTGTTCCCTCTCCTATGAGCGGTGCACTGATGCCGGTGGCGTACTGAGCCAGAACTTTAACATCATAGGTGGTTCCGGGCTCCAGGTTGGTCAGAGTGAATGAGGTGACGTCACCCACAAAGAAGTCCACAGGCTGGTCTTTACCTGAAAACACAACAGAAGCTGCTAGATCCCACTGATCCCCCAGTAACTGAGTCTGAGTGGGAGCGGTGGGAGCAGCTCTCACCCTTAGGGGTGTAGACGAGTCTGTATCCCTGAACAGGAGCAGAAACCGGCTCCCAGGACACCCGGAATCTGGTGTACCACTCATCTGAGATCCGCAGGTTTCTGGGACTCAACATGCCAACTGGGACAGAGATGAGAGGCCATCAGTTACTGTGAATGTAGCTGAAAAACAGTCTAGCTGCCAGAGAATCTCGTTAAACACAAGGTATCAGTCAAGAGAAAAGAGGAAAAAACATTTAGCAGAATATGTATTATACATATTTCCTTTTTCAATGTTTATTATTTTAAACAATCTTTTTTGGCATTATATTTAACAAACTCTTCTTCTTATCACTGAGCAGCAATTCCCAGGTCTCATCTGGTATTTTAATGAGGTGGGAAGGTCTCCTTGCCATCGCCTTAATCTTTAGCTGCCTCCAAAAGTTCCCTGTCAGATCCCAGTCAGGACTGTGGTTGGGCCGCTTCAGAACATTAATATTACTTCCAGACAGAAAAAACAGCTTGGTCAAATGAAAAGAATATTTAATACCTAAATCTGCCAGGGGTATTAATATGTATGGCCTTAATGTGGTCTAGTGTGGCACGGATCGTCAACAAGTGGAGCAACAAGAGACTCTCCAAAAACCGATATCGGTATTGATATCGATATCGGACAATGATTTTAGGCAAATAAACATGTTTTAACAGTATAGAAATACTAAAAAAATTCCCTGATCCATGGATCTTTGTGAATTATTAGCAGAAATAACATAATAATTAGTCTATGACTGTAATCTGCATGTAGCCTAATTAGGAATGCTACTTTTCCTTCCACAGTTATTAAATTCAGCGATATTCATATTTCAGCTTTGAGGTGAATATCTTTATTTAAGTTTGATATTACTGAGTTCCAGAAAAGAATATATATTGAATATCTAATAGTTGATAACCGTCTGCTAAAACTGCATTTCTGATCACCAGTGGAAAACACTTCCTTCAGCTGGAGATTACCTGGATATTCCAGATTTTTGCCTGAAAATCCAGAGAGCTCTGTTTCTGAGTCGGGGGTCTCCCTCCTCATCCTCCTTCTTCCTCAGCTGTTTTTGCAGCTCGGACTTCTCTGGAGGGTGGACTGCCTTTATATTTTTCTGTGAACTGATGGTGTCCCACAGCAGCGACTTCTCTGCACTGATCACATGTGGCAGCGTCCTCCTCTCAGCGTTCTCCACCCGCAGAGCAGGGTGGAGATGTTTGGACAGAGGGAGAGAAGCTGCGCTCAGCTGAGAACTACGGTGGACGTATAGAAGAGAGTCTGAAACTAAAGGATTGATCTCACCAGTTGGTATCAATATAAGCCATATTTTGGATCGATCCACCACTACTACCAAGGTCCAGACAGAGACACTGAAAGACCTGGAAAACTGTCCAACAAGTTCTGCTGTGTTCTTCATAAGACTGGACCCAGGAAAAGGAATGAAGACAGAAAGATTTCCTTCAAATAAATCATGTAGACCTGGACAAAAGCTGACAAACTGGGCCTGCAGGAGGCTGTCTGAAGAAGAAGAATCAAGATGTTTTAGCATACAACCAGCAGCTTTCTGATCCATGGTGTCCATGTTGGAGATTTAACAAAGCCTATTGGATCAGTTTGTGGAACCAATCCTGCTGCTTTTAACTCACGGGGGTTCTGGGTGGAGCAGCTTTGATGGAAGAAGTTCTGAATTTGACTCATGAATCCCATCAGATCATTCCTAAAGCATCTGAAATCAGGAATGTTCCTCACTGACTCAAGTCAGAAAACACAAAACCTGATTCTCTGAAGATGAATGAAGTAACTATGTGGAAGTCTGTTCTTCCTTGGAGAGAATGTCTGAGGACCCGTTTCGCACCAGAGAACTCAGCATTTGGTTCAAATGTCTCCAGGCTGGCAAACATCGTCACACTCGTCCCTTTCTCTGCTGAAGCTGAGAGAGCTGCTGCAGGTTAGTCAACAGTTCATGTGCTGATCCATCCTCAGCTGCCTCACCTGTCCGTCCGTTCCCATTGAGGGACCCTCCGGGCCCTTCGGCATAGATGGCCTCCACAGTGATGTTGTACGGAGTGTCTGAGAAGAGATTCTGCAGCATGGCATTGTTCCTGTTCCCTGAAACCATAGTCTGGAAACATCAGGAGAAAAACATTGGGTCAAACCTTCGGATTTAGCTGTCATGCTTTACTGATTCACTTTTGGCTGTTTGAGTGGAAGCCAGACTGTCAGTAATCATTTTCTAGTGGTTCGGATCTACACTTCTGGCCTTCTGAAGCCCTCTGGAAGTTTTCTTTGGGCTGCTTTTACCCCACTTTTATCAGAAGGTTTAATGTTTCAGGCAGAAAAAAGTCCTAAACCTAAGTCAGCAAAGAACACATATTCAGGACTGGACCCAGACTGAGTGGAAAACCAGTTCACAATCAGAAAGCTAATTTGAGTCAGGGATCATGTTCGATGTCAGGAATCATCCTTTGTTACCATGCTGTTACCAGGGATGCTCTGGGACTTTCGGACCATTCTCTTATCCACCTCATCCCTCATCCCAACATACAGACAGAAACTAAGAGCTTCCAAACCCGTGGTTCACACTGTTAAAAGTGGACTGAGGAATCAAAGCAGATGCTACAGGCCTGCTTTGAATGCACAGACTGGACTGTTTTTGAAACCTCAGCCACTGATTTAAACGAACTAACTGACGTGGTGACATCATACATCAGTTTCTGTGTGTGCAGACCAAGACCTTCTGCACCTTTGGGAACAACAAGCCATGGTTTACTCCACACCTCAGGAACCTGCGCAGGGACAAGGAAGAAGCTCACAGCAGTGGAGATTGGGCGCGGTACAGGCAGGCCAGGAAGAGACTAACAAAGGAGATCAAGGCAGCCAAGAGAAGCTACAGTGAGAAGCTGAAAAACAGCCTTTCTACTGGTGACACTTCAGCTGTATGGACTAGTCTGAGAAACCTGACTGCCTACAGAAGCCCCACCACCCTTCCTGAACAAAGTCCTCGCCTGGCCAACCGTCTGAATGGCTTCTACTGCAGACATGACAAGAAGCCATTCACACCTCAAACCAACTCCTCCACATCCCATTCAGGAACAAGTTCGACCAGTAAAGCAACCAACCCCCTACCTTCAGATCCTCTGCCTGCACTAAAAGATCTCTGAGGAGAATGTAAATAGGCTCTTTCAGCGCATGAAAACAAAAAAGGGCTGGAGGACCTGATAACGTCTCCCATAATGCCTGAAAGCCTGTGCAAATCAACTCGCTCCAATATTCACCCGGATCTTCAACAAGTCACTGGAGAAGTGTGAGGTCCCTCCTGCTTCAAACGATCCACCATCATCCCAGTGCCCAAAAAAACCCCACCATCCTAGGATTAAATGACTACAGGCCTGTAGCCCTGACGTCTGTGGTCATGAAATTTCCTTTGAGCGGCTGTGTTGAAGCACCTGAAAGACGTCAAAAGGCCCTCTACTGGACGCCCTGCCAGTTTGCTTACCGAGCAAACGGTCGGCAGATGATGCTGTTAACTTAGGTCTACACTTCATCCTGCAACACCTCGACCACCCAGGGACCTACGCCAGGATCCTGTTTGTAGACTTCAGCTCGGCCTTCAACACCATCATACCAGAAACCTCCACCAGAAGCTCACTCAGCTCAACGTCCCAGCCTCCCACCTGTCAGTGGATCAACAGCTTTCCCGACGGACCGACAGCAGCAGGTGAGACTGGGGAGCATCTTCTCCCGAACCAGATCAATAAGTACTGGTGCCCCCCAGGGGTGTGTTTCTATCCCCACTCCTTTTTCTCCCTGTACACAAATGACTGCACCTCATCGACTCGTCCGTGAAACTCCTGAAGTTTGCAGATGACACCACTGTCATTGGACTGATCCAGGACGGTGATGAGTCTGCATACAGACAGGGGGTGGATCGGGCTGGTACAACTGGTGTAGTCAGAACTGCCTGGAACTAAACCCACTCAAGACTGTGGAGATGGTGGTGGACTTTTGGAAAACACCACCCCCATACACCCCCCTCACCATCCTCAACAACACCGTGTCGGCTGTGGACCACTTCAGGTTCTTAGGAACCACCATCTCTGAGGACCTGAGATGGTCTTCACACATAGACACTGTTCAAAAGAAGGCCCAGCAGAGATTGTACTTCCTGAGGCAACTTAAGAAGTACAACCTTCCCCAGGAGCTGCTGGTCATCTTCTACACTGCCATCATTCAGTCTGTCCTGTCTTCATCCATCTCAGTGGGGTTTGGTTCATCCACAAAACAGGACAGGTCCAGACTGCAACAAATAATCAGGACTGCAGAGAGAATCATCAGGGCTGACCTTCCCTCCATCCAGGACTTATACAGGTCTAGGGTCAGGAAAAGAGCTGCTAAAATCTCTGCAGACCCCACACACCCTGCACATAAACTGTTTAGAGTTCTACCTTCAGGTGCCGCTACAGAGCACTGTTCACTAAAACCAGCCGCCACAGAGACAGTTTCTTCCCCCAGGCTGTTTCTCTGTTGAACATTCAATAGAGAACAAAACAACAGCAGACAGATGTTGCAAATGCATCTTTTTATTTTATTTTATATATATGTGTGTATATTTGTACATTGTAAATATGTATATTCTATTCCATAATGCATAAACAAAAACCAAAGAGCAAAGTGTACCGGAGTCAAATTCCTTGTTTGTATGTACAAACTTGGCAATAAAGCTGATTCTGATTCTGATTGTTTAGGAACTTTCTCTGTCTGAGTGATTACACTTCCCGAAGAAACTGGACTTTGGCTACTTTCAGGTTCAGAAAGCCTGCAGAACCATTGACTCAGAACACTTTCAACAGGAAACTATGCTCTGATTCTTTTATTTCCACAGATAGAAAAATGACTCCCCCAGCAGCACCATCTGATCTGCTTCAGCACAAACATCCATAATAATAATAATCATAGGTGCCAACAGTCTGAGGGATTTTTTTCATGTTTAGACTCAAAGTTCTGACATTGTTCTGCTGTAAGTTTTGGAGCAGTAGTAGAAGGTGTGAGCGGGGGACACACGTGAGGACAGCTACACCCAGTTTTCTGTTTGCTGAGGAACTGGACACTTTGAGAGGTTCTTTTAGATAGACCAGATATCAGGTCTGCTTCAGGACAATGGATGGTCAAGGTCTTCTTGGACCTTATGCAGATTTCACCTGCATGCTGCTGATTGCATCTCAGTTTATCTGCAGCTCTAAAAGGTTCCTGTAGTTTTTTGCGCTGCTTCCTTCTTGGAAACCAACACACGGAGTCTACCTGAGCCACTGAAGGATGGTTTGCATGAATTTCATTGAGTTGCGGTTTCTCAGTGAATATGAACGGGTTCATTGAGTGCTGCTTGTTTTTATAATTCTGCATAGGGTTAAAATATGCTGTGACTGAGTGTTAATCCCAGGATGCAGCAGAAACAGCTCCACTGCAGGGTCGGGTTGTAGTTTGATTTTGGTGTCTTCTGGGCAGAACGTTTCATATGTTGAGGATCACTTGGTCTCAGTTTTAAGGCAGGGGCAGCTTCTCACCTTATGGTACCCAGCCTTTTTATTTCCATCATTAAATTGAACTCAGTTTTTATGAAGAAAACTGGCAGTTTACAGTTTAGATTCCTCAGTTACAGATTGGGATTACATGCTGTGAGTCGCTGCAGAAAAGGTTAGAAGTTCAGCTGAGTCCTGGACTACAGAGGTCCTCCTCAGTCTGGTGACTCCCACTGAACCAGCACCTCACCGACAGGCACAGCTGGGTCGATCCTTTCCACCACTGCTGCTTCGAATCATCATGCAGATCTATTAAAAACCTCTTTACAGTGTTTGTCTTACAGACTCTGTAATTAGCTTTGCTAAACGGTGATTCATTTGCTGAAGGAGGTGAGGGAGTCCTAAAATGTGACTTCATTGCATAGTTTAACTGGAATGTCAGGAAAGTTTATCCAAACCATTTATCCAAAATAAAAAACACGTCTCTCTGCTGTAAAGACAGATGACCCGTTTTCTTTGTTTAACCAACAAGTTCTGAAAGTTCTGAGTTCATCAAACTGGTTTTAAAGATGCTTGAGATTTTCTCTGGTAAGCAACATGTCATTAAATAAAATGACATCAGCTAATTAACCAACTCAGGACTGATGAGCTGAAATTTCTCCATCTGGATTAACATCACAGGTTCTGATAAAAAGTCCAGGAATGCTGTTTTACAGTTTCTACTTCCAGATTTAGGTGGATGTGGGAAAATGTCCGAAAGATGCACTCACAAACTCAGTGATGGGGTCTCCGGTCATGGGAGCGTAGGCGATCCTGTACTGCCTGACGGGCCCTTCGGCGTGGTCCCAGCCGATAGTCAGGGTGCTGGTGGTGGCGTCAAACACCCGCATGTTCCTGGGGCCAGCACGAGGCACTGAAACACAAACATGACTGATGCCGAGGTTTCAGCATGCCTCATTTGACAAGTTTCAGTTTCTAATATTTAAACCTGCAGGAAGAAGAATTCTGTCGAGAGTTCCACAGGGATGTTGTTTCAGTCCCCTTATCTTTAATCTGCACATTTCGCTGATGATGCTCAGTTTTACGTTATTGAACATTTTGTTCACTGTGCCAAACTGAGAACCTTAAATAGTTCCTTCTACACACGTCTTTATGAAAATCCCTGTAAATTAAATGTGAATTGCCCACAGACGTATAACCTAAAATCAAGCAAGATTTATTCCAAAATAATAGATCTATACCACTTAGACTTGTCAGATCTGGACTGAATTTTCTTACACTAAGTTCAGATTTTTTTAAAGGTCAGCTTGTGACCTTTGATCTTTAAAGGTTGCTTGTGATAACTAAGGTTGTCTTGCAGTGAAACGTAGATAAAGGATGTTAATAGAAATCAGTGTAAAAAGGAACTAAATTCTTCATTTTTCTACTTTCCGTTTTTCTTGGTTGATAATTTCGTTCAGATTTATGATCTTCCAGGTAGGTATCCTGATCAAATTAATTAATCCATTAGTTAACACCCTAAATGCTGTCTAGTTTGCTTTTACTCTCAAGTGATATTATTTTTGGGAATTTGAAAGTTTTGCTGTAGAATACAGAAACATTGATTAAAACCATCTAGATCTGTCTGTAGCGGAGGTATCAGCGACCATATCTACTTCCTGCGGGGTGACCTGTTTACATCTGGAATTATGTGAAGCTCTACCCCGGGGGGTGCTGCATTCAGAGTCCACTCCGAGGGCTCGGCTGGGTCAGCCTTAGGTTGCGTTCTTACATGTTTTGCCGTCACCCTTCACTGGCGATCCCTCAGCGTCGGCGTACAGAGCTGAGACTGTGATGGAGTAGGGAGTATCTGGGATCAGGTTGTCCAGGTAGGCGTTGGTGATGGTTCCTGGAACCAGGACCTTTAAGGAGAAGAAAGCCAAGGAAAAGGAAATTTTATTGAATTTTGTTTATTTGTAAAGCAACAAATGTCACCTCAAGGCACTTAAAAACAGATAGATCCAGTTTTATCCAGAAGTATTTAATCAACTGAATCTAATCATAGAGAAAGATTCAGACTCACTCACATACAGTCCACTTGAGTTTATTCCAACTGGTAACCCAGCTGATTGCATCAATCACTGTCAAATCAGGGCAATAATAAAAACATCTAGGCCTCTTCATGCATCACCTATATCTGACAGGAATGACTTCACTGCTCCAAGTCCAACATCCAGTACTCCTCCCACAGTTCTGCAGCCCAACGCTAACAAAGACCCAGGAGGTCGGACACCAAACAAATCATCAGGAAGTGGAGAGTGGGTTCAGCTCTTCCTGCCAGAAACTGCAGCCCAACATGTTTTCTAACAACATGGATCCTCAGTGAAGCCCCACACACAGGTTATGGGCCATAGAAAGCAGAGAACTGACGTCATGGGAACCAGATCTGCCGCCTGAAGCGCAGTCCACCCTCATCTGCTGCTTTTTTTTGGATCAGGAAAATATCTCATTGAGTTTTGAATCAAAAGGTTTTGGAACGCCAGAATGGGACACAGTCAGTGGCTCAGATCCCACAAGTGGAAGCTCATACAGGCCTACTGGGCTGGGGTTGAATCCTAGTTTGGCCAACTCTAAGGCCCGTGGACTAGCTGACATGAACTTTGAAGACAGAAGGAGGAACGTGAGACTGAACACAAAGATGTTCCTGCTGAGGTTTCAGGAACGTCCATCAAATGACTCGAGAACAAATGAAATAACCTTTATGAGCTTTGTTGTCATAAAATGAGCTGATGCACAGTCAGATGATAAGGATCGTTTTCTCTTTATTCCACCGATTATGAGTTTTATCTCATTTTCTGACTCAGTTCTGAGCATTTTCAGATCCGTTAAGATCTGGCTGCAGTAAAGCTTGTCCCATCCTAATCTGTCAGCTTGGAGCAGGAACCAACTTGATGCAGCTTCAGTACAAGCATGAAATCTTTGTGAACAAAGTAATTTTCTACACAGTAAAGCTTATCCTGCTGCGTAAGAACCTGCTGATGGTTCCTTATCATCTGTCAAGAGAACAAATCCACACGAATATGGGAACCCTGAGGTTCCAAATGGCTTTTAGCAGTTCTACATCATGGTCTGAGGCAGCATGGACAATGTTTTGCAGAAAGAATCTGAATCTTATTGACCTCAGACAATTAAACACCAACAGAAGATATAAACCTGGATGGCATTAAATTGACCTCCGATAATAAAGTAAAAAACCTTGGTGTTATTTTTGACCAGGACATGTCATTTAAATCCCATATTAAACAGGTTTCTAGGATTTCCTTTTTTCACCTCCGGAACATTGTCAAAATTAGAAATATCCTGTCCAGGATTGATGCTGAAAAACTAGTTCATGCATTTGTTACTTCAAGGCTGGACTATTGTAATTCTTTACTATCAGGATGTCCACAAAATGCAGTTGAAAGCCTTCAGCTGATTCAAAATGCTGCAGCAAGAGTTCTGATGAAAATTAAAAAGAGAGATCATATTTCTCCTACTTTAGCTTCCCTTCATTGGCTCCCTGTTAAATCCAGAATAGAATTTAAAATTCTCCTCCTCACATATAAAGCCCTTAATGATTTAGCTCCATCATACATCAGAGATCTGATTGTTCCATATGTTCCTAACAGAGCACTTCGTTCTCAGACTGCAGGTTTACTGGTGGTTCCTAGAGTCTCTAGAAGTAGAATGGGAGGCAGATCCTTTAGTTATCAGGCTCCTCTCCTGTGGAACCAGCTCCCAGTTTTAGTCCGTGAGGCGGACACCCTGTCTACTTTTAAAGCTAGGCTTAAAACTTTCCTTTTTGATAAAGCTTATAGTTAGAGTGAGGGAGGGAGCCTTCCTCCCTCCCTGTTGGATGGAGTAAGGGGGAGTCAGGTTTAGCCTAAACCGGCTCAGTTACGGTTGAGGTGCAAACACACCCTCCATTCCTGCTACCTGTATGACCCCCTCTCTTTTCCAATGGTTATAATCAGTCTGACAGAGAGAGGTATCCCAATCGTTGTGGTTTTTAGTATAACAATGGCCATCAGTGGGACCCTTTGTGGGGTGCCTTTAAATGACATTGTTGTAAATAAGAAACTATCTGTGTAGTTATGCTGCTATAGGCTTAGGCTGCTGGAGGACATAATGACCACTTTCACCCTCTTCGCTACTTTCTCACTCTACTCTTCAATTTTGTATTATTTGCTGTTATTTCAGCTTTTAACTTTGTTCTCTCTCTTCTCTCTTCCTAGAAGCTACACCTGGCCTGACTCTGTGTCTACCTGTAACACCTTTCTGGAGAGGGGAATCCTCCAAGCTTCTGCTGGCAACAACTTAATGCTCACCCTCTACCGGATCCACATGGCCCTGTCTTTCAGTGTTTAACCCTTTCTCTCTCCTAGACATAGCTACTGACTGAGCTTTTACTGTAACTAACTCTATGTGCTCTCTTCAGACTCTAACCTTGAAAACTGGCTCAGAGTTTATCTGTTCTTTCTTTCTAGGTGAAACGACTAAAGGAGCTACATCCATTAACATTTACCTTTTCCTTCCCATAGAAAGTACTCCTGGATCAGTGCTTCTTTGTTCTCTTTGTGTCTCTGCTCTGTTCTCTCTAACCCCCAGTCGGTCGTGGACTGAATCTGACTGCACTGTTCAATGGTGTCTTGAGTGTCTTGAGACGACGTGTGTTGTGAATTGGCGCTATATAAATAAACTGAATTGAATTGAAAAATTAAACCAAGAAGACAGGAATCCCAGTCGGCTGTGGGATCCTAACCTTCACAGAGGATTCTGGACTAAATGGGATCTCATCAGTCCAGTAATGGTCCTGCAGGTCAGTGAGTCTGTTTAACATTTTGACCAGTGACAATAACAAGTCCTGTCTATGTGGGATACTCGGGTCCAATCAGGAACATTGTCAGGAACATTGTCAGGAACATTGTCAGGAACATTGTCCTTTAGGAATACTGACCGATGAAAACCTGCAGGTTGGGATTTACTCTGGGCTCCTGAATCAGTGGATCAGTGAAGGACGGTCAGCTGCAGCCGGATTCGTGTCTGACTTCATTAAATGGTTCTGAAAACATGGGTTCCATTCAGGCTGAATAAAACCAGCTGAGTTAGAGAAACCTGTGGCTTTCAGGGAGAGTAAACCAGTCAGGGATCCTAAAGCATCCACAGAACCACCAGGGCAGATCATAACAGAGTCATCACCAATGTCACCGATGGGTCCGAACTTTAAACAGAACTCACATCTGGATTTCTGCCTGATGTCAGCATTGATGGAGCCGTGATCCACAGCCACAGAGCTGAGGAACATCAGCACTGAAACAAACATGCTTGACACAAAAACCAGAAAATCACAACAACCCAGCTCTGGTTTTACTGGTTTCATCACAGATCAACAATCTAACAGTATTTGAAAGTTTAAAGTTAAAGAGCTGAGAAAAAGTAGTTACACCCCCTGAACTTTTTCACATCCTCACATCCAGTAGAGAATAACTGGAGAGGATAGTTTAACATTTTCATTAATGAACATCTATGTGAGGTGGTCATCACCCAGCACCCTTCACTCAAATACCCCTAAATACATTTGTTTTTATTATTAGTAACAACTCCAGATGTGTGTCATTACATTATGTCTATATGTAGATGTTCTGTGAAGGCATCAGAGGCTTGTTGGAGATATCTATGGAGGAGCTGCAGATCCACAGCTCAGGTGGTAGAATCTGCCCATAGAACAGCTATTAGTCACCCCACAAATCTGACCTACATGGAAGAGTGGCATGAAGAAGGCCATGTGGGAGAAGGTGCTCTGATGAGATGAGACCAAAAACTAACTCTGCACATCACCCTGATCACACCATCTCCACTGTGACACATGGTGGTGGTAGCATCATGCTGTGGGGGTGGGAAGCAGATCAGAGTTGATGGGAAGACGGATGGAGCTAAATCCAGAACAATCCTGGAAGAAAACCTGTTAGAGGCTGCGGAGGACCTGAGGCTAGGGTGAAGGTTCACCTTCCAGGAGAACAACATCTCTGAACATAAAGCCAGAGATACAATGGATGGTTTAGATTAAAGCAGATCCATGTGTTAGAATGGCCTAGTCAAAGTCCAGACCCTTATAGAATAAATTACACACACAGAAATATTCTGTCCCTTAAATCCTGATGTAGCCACTCCAAAACGAGCTTCAGAGCCTTCAGCTGGACTGAATCCAGTCCTTGCACTGTCTACAACTGTCCACCACTGTTCCCCACTGTCCACCACTGTCCACCACTGTTCACCACTGGCCACCACTGGCCACCACTGTCCACCACTAGCCACCACTGTCCACCACTGGCCATCACTGTCCATCACTGTCCACCACTGTTCACCACTGTTCACCACTGTCCACCACTGTTCACCACTGTTCACCACTGTCCACCACTGGCCACCACTGTCCACCACTAGCCATCACTGTCCACCACTGTTCACCACTGGCCACCACTGTTCACCACTGTCCACCACTGGCCACCACTGGCCACTACTAGCCATCACTGTCCACCACTGTTCACCACTGTCCACCACTGGCCACCACTGTCCATCACTGTCCACCACTGTTCACCACTGGCCACCACTGTTCACCACTGGCCACCACTGGCCACCACTAGCCATCACTGTCCACCACTGTTCACCACTGTCCACCACTGGCCACCACTGTCCATCACTGTCCACCACTGTCCACCACTGTCCACCACTGGCCACCACTGTCCACCACTAGCCATCACTGTCCACCACTGTTCACCACTGGCCACCACTGTTCACCACTGTCCACCACTGTCCATCACTATCCACCACTGTTCACCACTGTCCTTCACTGTCCATCACTGTCAACCACTGTCCACCATTGTCCATCGCTGTCCACCACTGTTCACCACTGTTCACCATTGTCCACCACTGTCTACCACTGTCCACCACTGTCCACCATTGTCCACCACTGTCCACCACTGTCCACCACTGTTCACCATTGTCCTCCACTGTCCATCACTGTCCATCACTGTCCACCACTGGCCACCACTGTCCACCACTAGCCATCACTGTCCACCACTGTTCACCACTGGCCACCACTGTTCACCACTGTCCACCACTGGCCACCATTGTCCACCACTATCCACCACTATCCATCACTATCCACCACTGTTGACCACTGTCCTCCACTGTCCATCACTGTCCACCACTGTCCACCATTGTCCATCGCTGTCCACCACTGTTCACCACTGTTCACCATTGTCCACCACTGTCTACCACTGTTCACCACTGTCCACCACTGGCCACCATTGTCCACCACTGTCCACCACTGTCCATCACTATCCACCACTGTTCACCACTGTCCTCCACTGTCCATCACTGTCCACCACTGTCCACCATTGTCCACCACTGTCCATCACTGTCCACCACTGTTCACCATTGTCCTCCACTGTCCATCACTGTCCATCACTGTCCACCACTGTTCACCATTGTCCATCGCTGTCCACCACTGTTCACCACTGTTCACCATTGTCCACCACTGTCTACCACTGTCCACCACTGTCCACCATTGTCCACCACTGTCCATCACTGTCCACCACTGTTCACCATTGTCCTCCACTGTCCTCCACTGTCCATCACTGTCCACCACTGTCCACCATTGTCCATCGCTGTCCACCACTGTTCACCACTGTTCACCATTGTCCACCACTGTCTACCACTGTCCACCACTGTCCACCATTGTCCACCACTGTCCATCACTGTCCACCACTGTTCACCATTGTCCTCCACTGTCCATCACTGTCCATCACTGTCCACCACTGTTCACCATTGTCCACCACTGTCTACCACTGTCCACCCACACTACAGTCTTTTTCTAGTTTAAACCTGTTTCAGACAGTGAACATGTACAGTACTGTGCAAAAGTTTTAGGCAGGTGTGAATAAACAAAAACAAAGAATGTTTCAGAAATATAAATGATGATTGTTTATTTTCATCAATTAATAAAAAGCTAAGTGAGTGAACCCAAACATACAGCCAGAGTCATGAAGAACTATCTTCACCATAAAGAACAAGACTTCCTGGAAGTGATGGTCTGGCCCCACAAAGCCCTGATCTCAACATCATGGAGTGTGTCTGGGATGACATGAAGAGACAGAAGGATGTGAGAAAGCCTACATCTACGGAAGATCTGTGGTTAGTTCTCCAAGATGTTTGGAACAACCTACCAGCAGAGTTCCTTCAAGAACTGTGTGCAAGTTTACCTAGAAGAATTGATGCTGTTTTGAAGGCAAAGGATGGTCACACCAAATATTGATTTGATTTAGATTTCCCTTTTGTTTATTCACTGCATTTTGTTGATTGATGAAAATAAATGATTAAAACTTCCATTTCTGAAAGCTTTCTTTGTTTATAGCATTTTTCACACCTGCCTAAAACTTTTGCACAGTACTGTATTTCTTTAGTGTTCTTCAGCTTTTAATGTAATGAAATTAAAGAATAAGAGAAAGAGAGAAAAATGTCTGAGAGGATCGGGTCTGAGGCTCTCTTCCAGTTTTAAGCTGCAGACTTTTGGAAAAACAAGATATGAAGGTTTCCTCCCGTGGGCTGGCCTTTATAGACAAATCCATCAGACAGAACAACATGCAGCTGATTAAACTAGACTGGATCACATATATATCTGATTTCCAGTTCTGTTCATAATGACTGACCCAGTTGTGACCTCCAAGCTGAAGTTATTTTCAGCTCTTCACAGAGAAGCCCCTCCTGTCCTCAGGTCAAGCTGCTGTTGAAGACTATGCTAGTAATGCTAATGCTCCTGCTGTGAAAAACTCACCGACTCTGTGGGTCTGACTCCGGTCAGGGGGGCGTACGCCACCCGGTACTGCTGCACCAGGCCCGAGGCGGCCTCCCAGCGCACGTTCAGGCTGTTGGGGGTGGGGTTGTACACCTGGATGTTCCTGGGTGGCGTTCGGGGAACTGCACAGGCCAAAGAGGTCAAAAGAAGGTTAAGTGAAGAGAAGTTGATGTTTCTGCACTTAATAACAACACATGAAACCTAGCAGAGAACAATCCTTCAGGGCTAATGGATCACCCTGGAGGATTCACTGAATTCCTGACAATGTCTACAGACTGCCAACTACGGTTAGGCTTGGTTTAACCTTCTTCCTCTTCCAGCAGATTGCAGCTGATTCTCTAAAAGCTGCACAACAAACTATCAGCATAAAACCAGGATTCAGAAACAGTTAAATTTGAGGAGAAGGGGAAACGCTGAGGGCAGCATAAGTCTCCTGCTTATTTCACGCTGTCTGTTAGGAGGGAGCAGCAGCATTCTTCTGGGTTTATGTAAAAAGCCTTTAGTTGCATTTTAAATGGAAGCAGATGTGCAGATCTCCTGGTATCTGCAGCTTTCCCCAATAAAAGGGAAATTAGATGCAGCATGTTTAAGAACAAACCTCCAGGGTGAAGTTTGGAGAACACAGTAATACCTTCACACAAAGACCAAATGATCATCTGTCCTTCAGAGGAGGTAATGCTGACTTTCATCTGTGCTGGACTGAATTCCTGTTTTGTCCAAACAAAATGTGACGGACCCCCTGGGACTGAAGAAGTGAAACTGGACAGAGTTACTGGTGATAAAACATCATTGCTGCATATGAGATGGACCAGTTCCACTGAGGACAACTGGGTCGCTGCTGCTGGAGGTGTTGAGGTGGCCAAACATTTCAACACACTGACCCAAGCTTCTGGGTCGCTGCAAAGCTCTCTGATGCAGTTTTACAGCTCTTGGGTTTCTGGTCATTTCTCTGAGCTTCACACTCTGACGTTGGGCTAAATCTCCTGGGAAGATTAGTAGCTGTCTGAGATATTTTCCTCTTGGGAATAACCTTCCTCCCTGTGGAATGATGGACTTCAGATAGTTTGGAGATGACCTTATGACCCTTCCCAGGTCTCTGAGATCATTGCTGATGTCTCCCTGCTTGGCATTGTGTTTCGCAGCATGTATAGAGATGCTCACACTGCTGATGACGATGAACTGAGAAATCTAACGTTACAACTGAGAGACTTTACTTAACTTGACGGCAACATCCTTATTATTGGTTCTGTAAAGCCAGACTCCAGCTTTGGGTCTAAATGGTTCTGAACTACAGAGACACCAAACAACAGAACGCTACCACTAAGAGGATGTTTTTTCACATTCAGATTATCAAGTTAGCTGCTTTGAGAGCTCTTTAACATGTCTTCTGTCCCACTAAGTTGTGTTTAAAGGGGCGGTTCTGGTCCAGTCTGCAGATTACAGCAGTCCTCCCATGAAGGCTTAGTCTTGGAGATAACATTTGTTAAAACTCCCCAAATGGACCAAATGTGAGTGTTGGTTGCATTAGTGCAGAAACCAGCGGAAAGTTGAGAGTGAACAGTTTCAGTGGAAGGTCAAAGGTCGGCTTTTCAGTAGAAAAGAGGCCAGGACTCATCGGGATCACCAGAGATCCAGCTTTATTCTGCCTGCAGCGGCACTGATTTACAACCAAACCCTGAATGAGAACCGGGACGGTACTTACGGGTCTTTCCCCTGTCGGACTGACGCAGACCTTCTCCTTCTGGGTAAACTGGAACCACAGCCACACTGTAGGGAGTGTCTGACAGCAGGTTCCTGAGGACCGTGCTGGTGGTTCCACCCGAAACCTGCTCCTGTTGCCCCACAGACAAACAGAGTTTGTTCAGTAGGACAGAGGAATGGTTCTGTGTGGTTTGGTGGGCAACTTCAGCAGATTGGACTCCAGAAAAATATCAACTTAATCAGTTAATTAATAATAAAATCTGGAACCTGCTCCAGAACCACAACAAGCTTCTTGCAGAAGTCTGTTGAGCGTTCCTTAATTTCTAGGATTCATGTTTCAACTCGACACAGGGAGGAACATGAGGATTTAAAACGAGAACAGAACCTGTTTGGTCCACTGGTGATATGGACCCATCTCCTTTGAAACAAGGAACCTTAGAGTCAGTGGCATATCTTACCATGTCCTCAGCTCCTCCAGATGCAGGAACATACAAGATGCGGTACTGCCGGACGTTGCCCTCTGCTGCCTCCCAGTGCACCTTCAGGGAGCTGGTGGTGGGATCGGTGACCTGGAGGTTCTTCACTCCACCCAGAGCCTCTGAGGACACCACACAGAGCAGTTAGATCATTCCCTGCTTGAGTTACTGCAGATGTTCCATTTCCTTTGGCCAAACTCACTCGTTTTTCCGTTCTCCGACATGCGTTTTCCCTCCACGTCTGCGTAGATGGGGATCACCGTCACTCTGTACTCGGTGTCCGGGCTAAGTTCTCTCAGCACCGTGTTGGTGGTCAGCCCAGTAACTAAAGTCTTCAGGAGAAACACAACATCAGCTTCTGCTTTCATTTTCAAACAAAGATCCAAAATGTCTGATAATATTCCTGAGCTGCTCAGTATTCCAACGGAACAACAAAAATTCAAGTTTCAACAAATGGAATAAATTGTTATTCTGGACTATTTCTGATAAAACCCATTTTCTTTGGAGGAAAGTTCAGACATTTTACTTCTAAAAACTCTTCGGTTTAGTTGCAGTTTTTGCCATCATCATCATCTGTTTAATGTCAGACTGACCATCAGCTTCTCACTAAAACTTAACACCTTTTACTTAAATATATTTGGCAGCTTTAGTTCTTTTGAAGATAATACTTTAAATTAGTTGGGCAGAATACTTCACCCGCCGTATGGGTACCAGAGGGCCTGGTAGTGCAGATTGTATAACAGCCCTACTTCTGTCAGTCTGCCCCAGAGCAGCTGTGGCTACAATGTAGCTCACCACTGTTAGTGTATGAATGGGTGGATGAATGGGTGGATGACTAAATGTATTGTAAAGCGACTTTGAGACTTTGGGGTCTCTGGTGACTTCATAAAGCACTATACAAGGGCAGGCCATTTACTTGAATAGGATCCCAAAACTCTTCACACTACAACCAGTCATCCACCCATTCATCCATCCATTCACATACTGACAGTGGTGAGCTACAATGTAGCCACAGTTGCCCTGAGGCAGGCTGACAAAAGTGAGGCTGCCATACAATCGGAGCCACCGGACCCTCTGACCACCATCAGCAGGCAAGTCGGGTGAAGTGTCTTGCCCAAGGACACAACGACTGAGACGGATAGAGCTGGGGCTCAAACCGGCAACCCACCGGTTACAGGACGAAACCAGACCTGTGCTGGTGGTCCCCATCATCACCCCCATCATACTCATATGTACTCATTTCAAAATTCCCCCTTAATTTACATAAAAGCTGCCATATAAAGATCAACAACTAAGACCAAACTTGCCCTGAACCAGAACCATCAGCGGTAAGCGTATGGTTCTGGACTCTTCTGGAAGCTAACCCTCTACATGTTCCTTGGACTGAGGTCCAGATGGTTAAACAGACTGAGAGCTCTGATGCCTGGAGGTTTATATGCAAGATCTTCTGGTCAGTGGAACGAGGAATCATTACAGGAACCAACCATGCTCTCGGCTCCTCCGGCTGCAGGGACGTAGAGGATTTTGTACTGCCGGACGTCGCCCTCTGCCGGCTCCCAGCGGACCCTGAGGGAGCTGATGGTGGGGTCTGTCACCTGGAGATTCCTCACTCCACCCAGAGGCTCTGAAAGAAAGAGGACGCATCGCTCTGAGCTGTTTGATTTATAGTGTAGGGCGCACCGGACGGGTGGGGTCGGCCTCATTAGGAGAAACCAGGTGAGTCTCAAACAATGTTGACCCGAGCTGCTGCTGTGCTCTGCCTCATATGATTTGTGCCAGAAGTCCATATTCAGACACTCTGGAGGTGCTAAGAAGACCAGTCCACATCAGCATCAGAAAGATCACTGGGTGCTGGAGCGTGGGTTCTTTCCATCATGGAAAACCTCTCCAGGACAACTTTGTGCTCCCCATAAACCTTCAGTTCATGTTGATAAACAGACTAAGAGTTTTGTGTAGACAGAATCTGGAGCCATCATCTCCACTCGTGATATTTCACAGTAAAACCAATCCAAACATCTGAAGTGCCTCAAGAGTCTCAAACCAGCACAAACTCCTCTGTTGGGAATAAATCTGTCAAGATTCCTGGCAACAAAAAAGCATTATCCCATCCTGTTTTAAGGATGTTGATTTAAGTGATGCTGCAAACTACAGAGTTTTGTTTCAACATCATTACAAAAACAGAGGTTTATCTCAGTTTGCAGCAATGGGTGAGAAGATACAGCAGGGAAGGAACACTCAGAGAGATCCCTGAAGCCAACAACAAGCAGGCCTGCTGTTGAATCAGGCTGCTGAGGCTGAGAAAAAGCTGCTGGGATGGAAAACGTGTTGGAAATGAAGAAGTTTGACTTCCTGGACCCTCTGATCACCAACAGAGGCTGAGCTGACTAGTCTTGAGAAGACATGAGCTCCTCTCAAGCAGCGTCCTCACCTTGTCGGCTCTCTGTTTTAAACGAGCAGTACTAAAACCAGCGCTGCTAATGTAAACCTGCTGCAGTCACCACACTATCAGCAATGTGCATTAACTAATGGAGGTACAAGTTACCCGTCAGCCGTTTTATGGGTTAAAATGTTTAACGTCTGTCTGCCAACTCTCTCAAATTGTGTCGATTAAGCCGCTAAGATGACTCTCAGCAATGTTGACGTCTGGCCAAGTTCAAGTAACATCATGTATCTGAGACATATTGATGTTCTGTTGGCCTCTCAGCCGACAGCTGCATGTCAGTCTGGTACCTCAGACCCAGTCACACAGGACAGGTCTGAACTGGGCCTTGGAGTCAAGCTGGGTCAGTGGAGCCTGGTAACAGACGACTCTCCGTTGCAGAGATGTGATAGGACAACAGATCGGACCGGTCTCCTGGTTGGTATATACACTGGTCCAGCAAATGAAGCCACCACACCACTTCGAACAGCAGAACAGCTCCAGTCTACCCACTTGTCTTTCCCTTGTCTTCCTGCCGTATTCCCTGTACGTCGGGGTAGATTGGAACCACGGCCACGTTGTAGAGCATGTCGGGATCCAGATTTCTCAGGATGGTGGTGGTGGTGCCGCCTGAAACCTCTTCCTGTGGAACATCGCTCAGCATAAGAACAATAACGCTGGATTTGATTGGAGGAAAAAGACACTCTTTGGAAAAGAAAACATAAAATGTATACCACTTTCTCTTCTCCTCCTGGCTGGGCTGCATAAAAAACCTTGTAAGTCTGGACGTTTCCCACCGCTGGGTCCCAGCGAACGGTCAGGGTGCTGATGGTGGGATCAATCACCTTCAGGTTCTTTACTCCACCCAAAGGATCTGAGGAATGACACCGGATTTTAATTAGACTTCCGGATTTTAAAGTCGGTTCTTTAACTAAACAGAGGAAACGTTTATCCAGGATGTTCCTCTCCTGAGCTTCTGGATGGTGGTGGTGGTGCTTCTCTCTGGAGACACTGAGGAGCTCCAGGCCAGAAGACACAGAGAATTTCTAAGTTGACCGCCAGGTTTGCCTCACAGCTATGCGTTTCTAGTTATTGAGAATTGGTTTGTATTTATTGATACATTCGTGTTTTCCTGAGTGAAACAATCCAGCCCTAATCACACTCACTAGTCTTCCCCTTCTCAGACATGGATTTTCCCTCCATCTCCGGGTAGACAGGAACCACGGTGACGGTGTACTCTGTGTTTGCTTCCAGGTTCTTCAGGACGGTGCTGGTGATGGTTCCAGGGATCTGGTCCTAGTTTCAGAGAAAAGGGAACCATCTGAGTACTGGGTCAACTGCATTATAGACAAAGTTTGTAATTTCAGTTCAGTATTTTCCAGGTCTTTATAAGTATGGAGTATGGAAAAACATTTGAATTTCAAGACTTTATTCTTTGTCTCGTTGTCTAAATGTTTTTTTCCATCTATTCTTCCCTTCCTTCCTCCCTGTGGGTTCTGATAGAAATATCTGAGTAAATTCACAGTAAAATGTTGTAATCATCCTTTAAACTTTGGAATTTGGACATTAGCGATGTGTCGGACCTTTGGTCCCGAGTGTGTCTGAGAAGGAAATCGGCCGACAGGTTCTGATCTCAGATAGAAAGAAGCTATGCTGCTTTATCCAGTTAATCTGTTTGTCTCATTAATCCCCCCAACAGCCTGACAAAATTCCCGTTCTTTCCAAATTCAACCAAATCATGTGTTCATTCACACAAAACTCAGACTGAGATCTCATGGTCATTTCTTTGGTTTTAGGCAGAGAGAAGGTTGTTTTCCATGACACATGCTTGGAAAGAGGAACACATGTCACACTTTACTGGTACACCTCCACTGGATTTGCTCAGACCGCACAAAATCAGAACTTCAGTCACTTTAAAACCCAGATGACCTCCCACTGCATGTCTTTAGTTTCTGTTAAACACGAGGGATAAAAATCTGCAAGGTCAACAATATTCCAGATAAAGCCGACTCTTCAAGCAGAATCTGTATCTCCACTGATCTATCAGTCCTTTTTGGACAGGTTGGTTCCTCCAACAGGGTGAGGCAAGCTAAATAACATCTCAGCATGCAAAGTTCTCTTCTGATGGGTTGGTTCTGGTAAAGTTCTTTCAGACAGAAATGGGAAGATTTGGGTACAGTCAGATTTTCGGACACTGACTATGTCACTGAATGTGGGATACCACATGGAAGCTGCTCAGGACCACTGCTTTTTTAGGAAGACCTGCAACAAGCCGAGTAAAAAGCGGCTATTTACCTGATCAGATATAAACACCTGAACTGATTAAAGAAAAAAATCTTCAGATTATTACTGAACTGAATAAACTGGGTCAAGCAGCAGAGAAGACAACCTTTCCCTCAATGACAAACAAAGAGCAGAGGAGCAGTGAAAAAGGAAAACAGCTGATTTTCTCATTTAAATCTGACAAATGGGTTGAAGCGAGTTTATTTTGTCAAACATGTCAGTCAGGAATGAACATCTGGACAGAGCTTCTTACCACATCCTGCTCTCCTCCAGCAGTTGGCTCCCAGATCACGATGTACTCACGTACATTTCCCTCAGGAGGCTCCCAGCGGACGTTCAAGGTGCTAGTGGTGGGATCGGTAACCTGCAGGTTCCTCACATATCCCAGAGGTCCTGCATGGAAACACCAAACAGGACGTCAGAACTCCAGTTACGGACAGCTGCAGTCGACCAATGAATGAATGATTTCATGTTTTCACTAGAATCACAAAGACTCTGGTTTAAAGAGGAATTTTAGGGGTTTGCAAACAAAGCAGTTGTTAAATATGTCCAGAGACTAGGTGAAGAATATTAAAACCATGTTTGTATTTAAACTGCTCTGATCCTTCAGATGGAGCACGTGAGATAATATCAGGTTTTAACAGCAGCATTAGGTTACAGTTTCATATACGATAATGAAAAAAACTGATTATAGAAATAGTTTTTATGTTCTTTTATTGGGACTTTTTACATTGGAAGCCATTAGATTTATTTTATCTGACTTTTAAATTTTCATTTCTTCCTGTAAACAATTATTTTCTGGTGTTTCAAACTAATTATTAAAAAAGTCAGATATAAATTTGTGCTGCTAAAATCAAACAGTAACATTTAACAATATTCATACAATCATAGAAATATATTACATAGTGTCTACTTAGGTTTCCCAAAACAAATCCCAGATGTAGGATAGTTGTCCTACTCCAGTCCTCCAAAGCTGGTGTCCTGCATGTTCTAGATGTTCCCCTGAATGATGATGATGGTGGACCTACGGAGAACACCACCCCTCATACCCCCCTCACCATCCTCAACAACACTGTATCTACTCTGGACCACTTCTGGTTCCTAGGAACCACCATTTCTCTGGACCTGAGATGGTCTTCACACATAGACAATGTTCAGAAGAAGGTCCAGCAGAGACTGTCCTTCCTGAGGCAACTCAAGAAGTCCAACCTTCCCCAGGAGCTGCTGGTCATCTTCTCCACTGCCATCATCCAGTCTGTCCTGTCTTCATCCATCTCAGTGTGGTTTGGTTCATCCACCAAACAGGACAGGTCCAGACTGCAACGAATAATCAGGACTGCAGAGAGAATCATCAGGGCTGACCTTCCCTCCATCCAGGACTTATACAGGTCAAGGGTCAGGAAAAGAGCTGCTAAAATCTCTGCAGACCCCACACACCCTGCACATAAACTGTTTAGGCTTCTACCTTCAGGTGGCGCTACAGAGCGCTGTCTGCTAAAACCAGCCACAGAGACAGTTTCTTCCTCCAGGCTGTTTCTCTGATGAACTCTTGACAGTCAGAGCTCCAGAACAACACCAGGCATACTTGGACTGATCCTACGTTATCTTCTATTGGAAAGTCAATTATGTATTTATGTACATTTAAAAGATATTCTTTATTATTGAGAGCAAAGTGGACCGGAGTCAGCAAAGCTGATTCTGAATCAACTGAATGCTTCATTAGTGGAGCCGACCTTTATGCTGGAGCAGAGACACATCTAAAACATTCAGGACACCAGCTCTCGAGGACTGGAGTTGGACAGCTAACTTTAAGAACTTCTGGGATTTGTTTCGGGAAACTTGGGAATGGCTTTCAGGGTGCTTACAAAATATCTTCTGGAACTTTCAGAGTAAGCTTGGTCTCTGAAAACTAATGTTTAATTCAGGAGGGCCAGTGTCCTTTAACCTACAGATGTGTCTCTGCTTCAGTAAACCTGAGTCTTAGGTAATTCAGCCATTAGATTCAGGTGTGTTGGACCAGGGGAGCAAATAAAAGCTTCGGGACACCAGCCTTTATGGACTGGTCTTTAGAACCCTGATTTTAGTTCTAGAAAAGCAACTCTGTTAGTTCCTGGAAAGTCCCCTGTAAATGAGCCTGAAAGATCCACAATTTTAAGAAAAATATCAAGTTTTAATGTTTTTCGGTCAATTGTTTTTGCTTTAAATTCAACTCACACACCCAAGTTTTCTAGTTTAACTTCCTGGTTCGATGAAACAGAAAAATAAGCGGTGACTCCTCAGACCCCTGGAGCTGACCAATCACAGATAACTTTTATAGGAGGTATCACTTGTGTTCTTCTCTGAGTTTCAGAGTAACTCTTCAGTTTTTTCACTCTATGAGGAACGTCTCGGTCCAGCAATTCCTGGAGGTCTCATTGGAGGCTCCTGACCTACCGGACCAGGATACTCACTGGTTTTGCCAGTGTCGGTAAGGCTCGGCCCGTCTCCCTCTGCATACATGGGAACCACAGTGACGGTGTATCTGGTGTCCGGCAGCAGTTTCTGCAGGACGGTTGAGGTGGTGCTCTCAGACAGTTGTTCCTGAAGAAGACACACGAGGTGAAACCAGAAATACAGAAACAATTAAATCCTTTTTCTTGACATTGCTTCCAGTGAGGAAGGAGAGAACCAAAGAAAAGTGTTGATCTGAAATCCAGGAAATGATGCTGAAAGACTTCACATTTTAGGTGATCATCTGCAGAAAAGCTCTGGCTTTTTGTGGGAGAAAGATAAAGAAATTTGAGTTTGATTTGGTCAAATTTAAGTTAACATTTTAGCATAAAATCCTATTCTTATTCGGAATTTCATGTGATACAAAGTCTTTCATGGAACAAATAGGAGCTTTTGAAGAGTGAGAGTCCTCCTACAGAGGTTGAGATGTTTCTGCAACACAAGCAGATAAACCACTTTAGATGCTCTTGTCTGCTCCTGATGCCAGCCATTTGATCTGCAGGATTTAAACCCAGTAGATCCAGAAACTTAAGCCCTAAAAAAATCTTCACAACAATCAGAGATTCCCGTTGCCAGGAAGGTGTTGGTGCTGCTGCCTGGCAGCAATGCGGTGGGATTATCCCGCCACAAAAAAACAAACTTATTAAACAGGATTGTTTTCCATCCACCAAAGTTACCAAGTTATTTAGGTGGGAGTCAAAACCATCAGACACAACTGATCATTTCTCATGTTTGTTATTGTTGCACATAGCAAACAAAATGTTCTTAAAGAGCATACATCATATATTAAAGCTATTAAATGTAGAAGTCCTTTTAAACATTTTTCTGACCCAGTAACAGCCTTCTGAGTCACGCCCACTAAAAACAGGAAGTTCCTGCTATATTTGAATGATGATGTTGCATCCATGAAGGCACCATATCGAAGCCCTTTCACTCTCTGTGGTTTCCTGATTAATTAAATATGTTCAGTGGATGTTTGGCTGCGAGTCTGAAGGATGCGGAAACAGCACAGGTCAAGCTGCAGATGTTACAGAAAGCTGAGCAGGGAGTCAACTGGCAGGAAGTTAACCTGAAAAAAACTAATTTATGTCTCTTTATGTTGTTTGTCCTCCAGCTTCAGCCACAATCCACTGTGGTGGATTAGAGGCAGACTGGGATCCAGTTTGTTCATTCTCTGAGCTTTGACCTTCCTCCTGCTCACTGAATGCTGCTAAATAAACGTTAAATGTGTAGTTTATACCTGAAGAGCCTGTTTTTATGTCTGTGTATAAAAACAGCTCAAATATCCACAGATCTGATTGGATACTGCCCCCTCCTCCCCTCCTCAGGAAATTAGTTCAGACTGGACAATGTGTCCTTCTAGTAAAGGCACGGGTCTTTGTATTTTATTTCTTTAAACAAGTTAACTTGGAGCTGGACTTCCAGGTGAATCCCTGTAAATTAGAGTATCATGGGAAGGTAATTATATGGATCCACTGCACACACAGTCATACATTTAAATGTTTATTTCTGTTAATGTTGATGATTCTGTTGTAGCCAACCCAAAATGACATCTCTCAGACTAAATTACAATATTACATCAGACCAATAATAAAAGTAGTTTTAATCCAGAAACGGCGGGTAAGCTGGCTGTTCACAGAGAGCTGTTCTCAGGTATAATGGTAGAAAGTTAAGTGGAAGGAAAAGGTGCACAAGCAAGAGTGATGCATTGACAGTAATTCATGCAAAAAGAGCCCTGCACAGGTACTGAATACATATACTGTATAGTACGCCCTGCAGACATACTGCTCAGTTGGATGTGGGCCTACCCAGTCCCTTTGACTCGGTCATCAAGTCCATGGTCTCAAGTAGTAGTCTTATTTTCTGAGAAAACTGAATGTTTGGTTTTAATGAAATGTACCAGAATCATCAACATTAATAGAAAAAACTGTGACTTTGTGTAAAATTAACATGTTATATATTTGAATTCACTAATCTGCTGACATTCATCCTTAAATGACCTTTAACCTACTAAAGCTGACCTCAAATTAGGATGAGACAACAGCACAAAACCTCCTTACAACAGGAATTTATTACATAATTTCTGCTCTACGTCCTTCTGACGTTGTCATCAGCTAATCCAGATTATCTGGCTGTTTTCAGGAAGCTGAACCTAAAACCCGAGCTGATTCCCTCCTCTGATGTTCGATGATCTTACCACGATCTCCAGGCCTCCATCTACAGGGACATAAATGACTCTGTAGCCTTGAACGTTGCCGTCAGCAGCATCCCAGTTCACAGTGAGCGTGGTGATGGTCGGGTTGGTCACCCTCATCCTGCTGACACCACTCAGAGGCACTGGGAGCAGAAAGATCAGGAGATGTTTGGTCAGAAAGTGTTTCTGCCAAATAAAAAATGGAGAAGTTTGAGTCCTGCAGCAGCTTACACGTCTTTCCATCCTCAGACTGCCGTCTTCCTTCCCGGGCGGGATACACCGGCACCACGGACACGGTGTACTGCGTATCAGGCTGCAGATTCCTCAGAGCAATGGAGGTGGTCCCTGCAGGAACCTGTTCCTGTGTGGCGCATTCAGTAGAAAAACAAATCAAAAACATTTCTTCCTGTCCGTTTGAGACATGACAGCTTCAGAGTAAGAGTTTCTCACCATCTCCTCTCGTCCACCAGAAGAAGGTACGTAGAAGACCTTGTAGAGACGAACAGCTCCGTCAGCGGGGTCCCAGTTAACGTTTAGGGACGTCATGGTGGGGTCGGTCACCTTCAGGTTCTTCACTCCCCCTAATGGCCCTAAACAAGTGAGTGAAGTTTGTGTATGTTTGTCTCGTGGAGCAGGTTTTCCTTTCAGGCTCTTTGCCCTCAGATTCAAACCGTTTCACTTGTCAGATTTACAAACACAGAAGATGAATCCTGCAGAAATACTTCAGCTGTAAACATTTAGGGAGTTATAAGCCTGGTGATCAGCTCCACAATGAGCACCAAAACATCAAACTTCATTTAGTCAAAGTGAAATTTGATCCAGTATGTTAGGATTCATTGACAGATCAGCAGAAGAAGCACACGTTATGCTGGAGTTTGGATCTAATAGATGTTTGAGTCATTTTGGACTTCAGCCTTACTCGTTTTTCCATTTTCAGACAGCTTCTTTCCGTCTCCTTCAGCGTAAACTGGAACCAGTGACACGGTGTAGAGGGTATCGGGCTGCAGGCCCCGCAGGACGGTGGTGGTTGTTCCTGCTGACACGGTTTCCTGGTTTCCAACAACAAATCATACAGATCAGCTTTGTGGTGACGAATCAGAAATAAATATGTAGAGCAGAGGTAAGATGGCTTTCATTATTAGCTCGAAATATGACGGAGCTAAAAACGACTGTCTCACCGTTCCCATGAAGTTGGTTACTTCATAAAATTCAGTTATTTCACTCTCAGATTGTCTTATTATGAACTAAATGGTGTCCCACAGGGCTTTGTTTGAGGCCCAGATATTTACATTTTTGCAGACCATGATGTTATCTGCTCACTGTAAAACAGAGAAGGAGGGATCCCAGTGATCATATGTGATGTGGAATGGTAATTCCTGATTCAGCAGACCTTAAAGTTTCTGGCTGTGTTACTGTCTGCCCAGCTGTGCTCTTCCCTGCTCCACAGAAAACCACCGGACCTCCATGGAAACCTCTGACTAAGCATTTTCTCCCATTACTCCACAGCTTTTTTCCTCTCATACAAGAAAGAAATTAATCCCAGTTCTCCAAACTCCAGAAGATTCATATGTGAACAGAATAGGTGTTCAGCTTCATGCAGGAGAAACTCATGGACTTGGAGACAGGAGTCAGTGTTTTCTTCACTGAACCTCTGACAAATAAAAACACTGAGAAGTTGTTTCAGATCCAGCTGTTCTGCCTGACAGGAAGCCGACGGTTTTCCTACCAGTCCTACCATGCTCTCCGCTCCTCCAGCAGCCGGAGCATAAATCACTTTGTACTCCGTGATTCGGCCCTCAGCCGGCTCCCAGCGCACGTTCAGGGTGGTCATGGTCGGGTTCAGCACCTGGAGGTTCCTCACGCCGCCCAGAGGCTCTGTACAGACAGCCAGAGAGGTCACTTTCTCCCCAAATTCTCCCTGCTCAGTCAAATCCCAATGAGAAACTTAACAAATTAACATGTATTTCTACGAAAATACAGATGAAATTAACTGCACAACGTATTTATCACTCGCTGTTTTCCCTCTGATTTCCTTAATATAATTTATCCCGAGGAAACCATCAGCATTGTTACAGTTTGACGGTCTATGAACATTCCTGACAGCAGAAGCTGTACTGGTTGCTGCAGATGCTTACTGGTTTTTCCCTCTCCAGAAATGTCCCTGCTGACACCAGAGGGATAAACGGCGGCCACGGTGACGGAGTAAGGCGTATCCGGCTGCAGCTGCTGTAGGATGATGTTCGTCTTCTTCCCTCCGACCTGCAGCTGTTCACAGGGGACATGTTGGCCATCAGAGTCAGATATGAGTCAGGACCAACATTTCTGACCAACAAACATTAGTTCATGTTGTAAGAAAGTAGACCTTTAAATTTCTGCTGAAGACCCAGTTTAGGTTCGGATCAGGACAAGTAAAAAGCAGTTCATCTCAGAGTAAACATTAACAGTTCCAGGGACGTCATGTCATACATGTTATTATCCATCTATTCCTGAATTTAAGGCTGCTGCAAGTTTCCAAAAACTTGTTTCAGCAAAGATTTTCCTGATTTATAACGTTCCCATTCCTAATCTAATTTAGGATTCCAAGCCAGGAGGAATTCAGCATGTTCAGCATGTTAGGTTTTGCCTTTCATTAGGAAGTGACATTGCATCAAATTCTGCTTTGCCATGTGAGTCTTTTGCTTTTCTTTGACTTTTACTCAGGTTTGAGATTTTTTCTGTAATATTTGAAAGATTCTTCTGCAGCCAAGAAAATATATTCCGACATCTGACAGGGAAGACGTTGTACCGCTTCATCATCACAGAGCTTGGCTGCAGAGACTGGATGCTCCTCTTCCAACAAACATCTGGAGAACTTACCCATCTGACCCATGTTCTCACTGTGTGATGGTCCATCCCAGAAGCCTCTGAGGCCAGAGAAGCTGACTCCTCCTCTGAGGTTAACATCAGGTATCTTGTGAATGTAACTCTGTGGAGTAAAGCAGGACAAAGGTTCTCCAAAGCAATCCCTAATCCATGTGGTCCTATCATTATGGTACTTGGTCCAAAACTGTCTGAAGGATGAGAAATAACTGCAGTCCAACTGAAGCTGCTCCCTAAAACTCCTCCAGATTCCTTCAGTGACTTCATGATGTTCTGCTCTGCAGAGGGAAGAACATGCAGATCTGTTCCAGTCTTCCTGCGATGAACTTTGTTTTTGACCAATTCAGTGATTTTAAGACTGAGGATCTTCTGAACATCTTTGATCTTGATAGATAGTGCTTCAGGAACAAATCAGGATGACAAACAGACAACTTTGATACAACTCAGCAATGCAAAGTGCGACCAACCAAATGAAGAATGATATGCGAGTTGCTTTACACGCTGCAGTTTGAAAGAATATTTTCATCCAGTTACTCATCTTAATTTGCCCTCATTCCAAGGATTCAGGAATGTCCTGCAGTCTGAATGGATGGAAGTTAATGAATGATGAGAAGATAATGAGACCAACCACCATCTGAGAGGAGATACAGGAATCATCTCTGCGTTCCATCTCCAGTCTTTATGATCTAAGTTAGAGCAACGTTTTAGGAGTATTTTAGGAATCAGTCGATGATGACAGAGATTAGGTTTTATAAACTGAGATGATAAACGTCCTTCTGCAGCTGGTTCCCATTAAAACTCCCTGTCAGCAGGAACTTTGTGATTTAATCTTTCAGCAGAACCACAGGCAGATTGTTTGCTGGACTCCTCAGTGGCTGCTCGGCACCACATGATAGAGCGCTGCAGGCTACTGGCTGCATGCAGCGGCATGCAAACCATCTGACTGCAGCTGAAACAAACACAGCGCCTGCTCACAGACGGATCAAGTTTGAAACCAGAGGTTCTGTTTCCAAGCAGGGGAGGCACAACATGGACCAAACAGTACGCAGTCTCTCATCCCTTGAAATATCTATAGTCTAAAAGTAAAACTATTCTCAGTTTGTGGTGTTATGAAGGGTGATTCAGAGGATAATGTCTGCAAACAGTTTACATTACTTATAGACAACCAAGTGACTTATCTGTGTGGAGAGAATCCTGAGCAAACATCTCAGCCGTCAAACAGGAGAAGGAAACAGTGTAAACACTGGCAGGGAGGGAACAACCAGGAGATAAACAGCTGGAGCTTTAAACTAGAGATACAGCAAAGTTTTAGCTTTTTACTGTCAGGCACGGTGGTGGACAAATGATAATCTGGGCTTGTTTTCACTAACAAGACATGGGCACCTTGAAGTCCCTAAATGGATACTGATCTCTTCTGTAGACTAAAGTCTTCTGGAGTCAAATGTGAGAGCACCTGTCTAACAGCTGGGTCATCAACAGAACCATGATCCGAAACACAACACCTAATCTACAACAGAATGACGGAACAGGAAAAGAATCAAGGTACTGCAATGACCTAGTCAAAGTCCAGACCAACACCCACCTTAAATGCTCTGGTGGGACCTTCAGAAAGCTGAGCAGAAACATAAATGGACTGAAGCAACATTGAAGAGATGAGTGGACCAGAACCCCTCCACAATAGTGTGAGATACTGACATAGGCAGATAAAGGATGTTCTACAGGCTGCTAAAGAATGTTCTACAGGCTACTGAAGTAGGTTCTGGAGGCTGCTGACGGAGGTTCTACAGGCTGCTGAAGGGGGTTCTACAGGATGCTAAAGAATGATCTACAGGGTACTTAAGTAGGTTACACAGGATGCTGAAGGATGTTCTACAGGCTGCTAAAAAATGTTCTACAGGCTGCTCAAGGAGGGTCTACAGGATGCTGAAGGATGTTCTACAGGCTGCTCAAGGAGGTTCTACAGGATGCTGAAGGATGTTCTACAGACTGCTCAAGGAGGTTCTACAGGATGCTGAAGGATGTTCTACAGGCTGCTAAAGAATGTTCTACAGGCTGATCAAGGAGGTTCTACAGGATGCTAAAGAATGTTCTACAGGGTACTGAAGTAGGTTCTGGGGGCTGCTGAAGGAGGTTTTACAGGCTGCTAAAGGAGGTTCTACAGGCTGCTGAAGGAGGTTTTACAGGATGCTGAAGGATGTTCAACAGGATGCTGAAGGAGGTTCTACATGCTGCTGAAGGATGTTCTACAGGCTGCTAAAGAATGTTCTACAGGCTACTGAAGTAGGTTCTGGAGGCTACTGACGGAGGTTCTACAGGCTGCTGAAGGGGGTTCTACAGGCTGCTAAAAAATGTTCTACAGGCTGCTCAAGGAGGGTCTACAGGATGCTGAAGGATGTTCTACAGGCTGCTCAAGGAGGTTCTACAGGATGCTGAAGGATGTTCTACAGACTGCTCAAGGAGGTTCTACAGGATGCTGAAGGATGTTCTACAGGCTGCTAAAGAATGTTCTACAGGCTGATCAAGGAGGTTCTACAGGATGCTAAAGAATGTTCTACAGGCTGTTAAAGAAGGTTCAACAAGCTGCTGAAGGATGGTCTTCAGGCTGCTAAAGAATGTTCTACAGGGTACTGAAGTAGGTTCTGGGGGCTGCTGAAGGAGGTTTTACAGGCTGCTAAAGAAGGTTCTACAGGCTGCTGAAGGAGGTTTTACAGGATGCTGAAGGATGTTCTAAAGACTGCTAAAGAATGTTCTACAGGCTGCTCAAGGAGGTTCAACAGGATGCTGAAGGAGGTTCTACATGCTGCTGAAGGATGTTCTACAGGCTGCTAAAGAAGGTTCTACAGGCTACTGAAGTAGGTTCTGGAGGCTGCTGACGGAGGTTCTACAGGCTGCTGAAGGGGGTTCTACAGGCTGCTCAAGGAGGTTCAACAGGATGCTGAAGGAGGTTCTACAGGCTGCTGAAGGATGTTCTACAGGCTGCTCAAGGAGGTTCTACAGGATGCTGAAGGATGTTCTACAGACTGCTCAAGGAGGTTCTACAGGATGCTAAAGGATGTTCTACAGGCTGCTAAAGAATGTTCTACAGGCTGATCAAGGAGGTTCTACAGGATGCTAAAGAATGTTCTACAGGCTGCTGAAGGATGGTCTTCAGGCTGCTAAAGAATGTTCTACAGGGTACTGAAGTAGGTTCTGGAGGCTGCTGAAGGAGGTTTTACAGGCTGCTAAAAGAGGTTCTACAGGCTGCTGAAGGATGTTCTACAGGCTGCTGAAGAATGTTCTACAGGCTGCTCAAGGAGGTTCAACAGGATGCCGAAGGAGGTTCTACAGGCTGCTGAAGGATGTTCTACAGGCTGCTAAAGAATGTTCTAAAAGGGGATTTTAATAGGGGTTTTGGGGGGCTGCTGAAGGAGGTTTTACAGGCTGCTAAAGGAGGTTCTACAGGCTGCTGAAGGGGGTTCTACAGGCTGCTAAAGAATGTTCTACAGGCTGCTGAAGGATGGTCTTCAGGCTGCTAAAGAATGTTCTACAGGGTACTGAAGTAGGTTCTGGGGGCTGCTGAATGAGGTTCCACAGGCTGCTAAACAATGTTCTACAGGCTGCTCAATGAGGTTCTACAGGCTGCTAAAGGATGTTCTACAGGCTACTGAAGGAGGTTTTGCAGGCTGCTGAAGAATGTTCTACAGACTGCTAAAGAATGTTCTACAGGCTGCTCAAGGAGGTTCTACAGGATGCAGAAGGATGTTCTAAAGGCTGCTCAAGGAGGTTCTACAGGATGCTTAAGGATGTTCTACAGGCTGCTGAAAGAGGTTCTACAGGCTGCTGAAGAATGTTCTACAGACTGCTAAAGAATGTTCTACAGGCTGCTCAAGGAGGTTCTACAGGATGTTGAAGGATGTTCTACAGGTATACTGAAGGAAGTTCATTCAACAGACTGCTAAAATATGTTCTACAGGCTGCTCAAGGAGGTTCTACAGGATGCTGAAGAATGTTCTACATGCTGCTGAAGGATGTTCTACAGGCTGCTAAAGAATGTTCTACAGGCTACTGAAGTAGGTTCTGGAGGCTGCTGAAGGAGGTTTTACAGGCTGCTAAAGGAGGTTCTACAGGCTGCTGAAGGAGGTTCTACAGGCTGCTAAAGAATGTTCTACAGGCTGCTCAAGGAGGTTCTACAGGATGCTAAAGGATGTTTTACAGGCTACTGAAGGAGGTTTTACAGGCTGCTGAAGAGTGTTCTAGAGACTGCTAAAGAATGTTCTACAGGCTGTTAAAGGAGGTTCAACAGGATGCTGAAGGAGGTTCTACATGCTGCTGAAGGATGTTATACAGGCTGCTAAAGAATGTTCTACAGGCTACTGAAGGAGGTTTTACAGGCTGCTAAAGAATGTTCTACAGGCTGCTCAAGGAGGTTCAACAGGATGCTGAAGGAGGTTCTACATGCTGCTGAAGGATGTTCTACAGGCTGCTAAAGAATGTTCTACAGGCTACTGAAGTAGGTTTTGGAGGCTGCTGACGGGGGGTTTTACAGGGCTGGTGAAGGAAAAGGTTCTACAGGCTGCTGAAAAGGGGGTTTCTACAGGCTGGCCCAAAGAATTTTCTACAGGCTGGCTCAAGGAGGGTCTACAGGATGCTGAAGGATGTTCTACAGGCTGCTCAAGGAGGTTCTACAGGGGCCCTAAGGATTGTTCTACAGGCTGCTCAAGGGGTTTCTACAGGATGCTAAAAAGGGGTTCTACAGGATGCTAAAGAATGTTCTACAGGCTGATCAAGGAGGTTCTACAGGATGCTAAAGAATGTTCTACAGGCTGTTAAAGAAGGTTCAACAAGCTGCTGAAGGATGGTCTTCAGGCTGCTAAAGAATGTTCTACAGGGTACTGAAATAGGTTCTGGGGGCTGCTGAAGGAGGTTTTACAGGCTGCTAAAGGAGGTTCTACAAGCTGCTAAAGAATGATCTACAGGCTACTGAAGTAGGTTCCACACGCTGCTAAAGAATGTTCTACAAGCTGCTCAATGAGGTTCTACAGGATGCTAAAGAATGTTCTACAGGCTGATCAAGGAGGTTCTACAGGATGCTAAAGAATGTTCTACAGGCTGTTGAAGAAGGTTCAACAGGCTGCTGAAGGATGGTCTTCAGGCTGCTAAAGAATGTTCTACAGGGTACGAAAAAAGGTTCGGGGGGGGCTGAAAGGGGGGTTTTTTACAGGCTGCTAAAAGGAGGTTTTCTACAGGCTGCTAAAGAATGATCTACAGGCTACTGAAGTAGGTTCCACACGCTGCTAAAGAATGTTCCACAGGCTGCTCAATGAGGTTCTACAGGATGCTAAAGGATGTTCTACAGGCTACTGAAGGAGGTTTTACAGGCTGCTGAAGAATGTTCTACAGACTGCTAAAGAATGTTCTACAGGCTGCTCAAGGAGGTTCTACAGGCTGCTCAAGGAGGTTCAACAGGATGCTGAAGGAGGTTCTACATGCTGCTGAAGGATGTTCTACAGGCTGCTAAAGAATGTTCTACAGGCTACTGAAGTAGGTTTTGGAGGCTGCTGACGGAGGTTTTACAGGCTGCTGAAGGAGGTTCTACAGGCTGCTGAAGGGGGTTCTACAGGCTGCTAAAGAATGTTCTACAGGCTGCTCAAGGAGGGTCTACAGGATGCTGAAGGATGTTCTACAGGCTGCTCAAGGAGGTTCTACAGGATGCTAAGGATGTTCTACAGGCTGCTCAAGGAGGTTCTACAGGATGCTAAAGGATGTTCTACAGGATGCTAAAGAATTTTTTACCCGGTGATCAAGGGGGGTTTCTACAGGATGCTAAAAAATGTTCTAAAAGGCTGTTTTTTAAGGTTTCAACAAGCTGCTGAAGGATGGTCTTCAGGCTGCTAAAGAATGTTCTACAGGGTACTGAAATAGGTTCTGGGGGCTGCTGAAGGAGGTTTTACAGGCTGCTAAAGGAGGTTCTACAAGCTGCTAAAGAATGATCTACAGGCTACTGAAGTAGGTTCCACACGCTGCTAAAGAATGTTCTACAGGCTGCCCCAATTTTGGGGTTCTACAGGATGCTAAAGAAATTTTTAAACAGGCTGATCAAGGAGGTTCTACAGGATGCTAAAGAATGTTCTACAGGCTGTTGAAGAAGGTTCAACAGGCTGCTGAAGGATGGTCTTCAGGCTGCTAAAGAATGTTCTACAGGGTACTGAAATAGGTTTTTGGGGGGCTGCTGAAGGAGGTTTTACAGGCTGCTAAAGGGGGTTCTACAGGCTGCTAAAGAATGATCTACAGGCTACTGAAGTAGGTTCCACACGCTGCTAAAGAATTTCCACCCGGGTGGCTCAATGAGGTTCTACAGGATGCCAAAGGATGTTCCTCCGGCTACTGAAGGAGGTTTTACAGGCTGCTGAAGAATGTTCTACAGACTGCTAAAGAATGTTCTACAGGCTGCTCAAGGAGGTTCTACAGGATGCTGAAGGATGTTCTACAGGCTGCTCAAGGAGGTTCTACAGGATGCTAAAAAGGAAAGTTTTTTTCAAGGTGCTGAAGGAGGGTTCTACAGGCTGCTGAAAAAGGAGGTTTCCTACAGGCTGCTAAAGAATGTTCTACAGGCTGCTCAAGGAGGTTTTTACAGGATGCTAAAGGATGTTTTTACAGGCTACTGAAGGGGGTTTTTCAGGCTGCTGAAGAATGTTTTTAAAAGGACTGCTAAAGAATGTTCTACAGGCTGTTAAAGGAGGTTCAACCCGGTGCTGAAAGGGGGTTCCCCTACATGGGGGCTGCTGAAGGATTTTTTTAAAAGGGCTGCTAAAAAATGTTCTACAGGCTACTGAAGGAGGTTTTACAGGCTGCTAAAAAATGTTTTCTACAGGCTGCTCAAGGAGGTTCAACAGGATGCTGAAGGAGGTTCTACATGCTGCTGAAGGATGTTCTACAGGCTGCTAAAGAATGTTCTACAGGCTACTGAAGTAGGTTTTTGGGGGGCTTTCGCGGAGGTTTTACAGGCTGCTGAAAAGGAGGTTTCTACAGGCTGCTGAAGGGGTTCTACAGGCTGCTAAAGAATGTTCTACAGGCTGCTCAAGGAGGGTCTACAGGATGCTGAAGGATGTTCTACAGGCTGCTCAAGGAGGTTCTACAGGATGCTAAGGATGTTCTACAGGCTGCTCAAGGAGGTTCTACAGGATGCTAAAAGGGATGTTCTACAGGATGCTAAAGAATTTCCCAAAAGGGCCTGATCAAGGAGGTTCTACAGGATGCTAAAGAATGTTTTTTTTTTTTTAACAGGGTGTTAAAAAAAAGGGTTTAAAAAGGGTCTGAAGGATGGTCTTCAGGCGCCCTAAAGAATGTTCTACAAGGGTACTGAAAAAAGGTTTTGGGGGCTGCTGAAGGAGGTTTTACAGGCTGCTAAAGGAGGTTTTTCTACAAGCTGCTAAAAGAATGATCTACAGGCTACTGAAGTAGGTTTCCCACACGCTGCTAAAGAATGTTCTACAGGCTGCTCAATGAGGTTCTACAGGATGCTAAAGAATGTTCTACAGGCTGATCAAGGAGGTTCTACAGGATGCTAAAGAATGTTCTACAGGCTGTTGAAGAAGGTTCAACAGGCTGCTGAAGGATGGTCTTCAGGCTGCTAAAGAATGTTCTACAGGGTACTGAAATAGGTTCTGGGGGCTGCTGAAGGAGGTTTTACAGGCTGCTAAAGGAGGTTCTACAGGCTGCTAAAGAATGATCTACAGGCTACTGAAGTAGGTTCCACACGCTGCTAAAGAATGTTCCACAGGCTGCTCAATGAGGTTCTACAGGATGCTGAAGGATGTTCTACAGGCTACTGAAGGAGGTTTTACAGGCTGCTGAAGAATGTTCTACAGACTGCTAAAGAATGTTCTACAGGCTGCTCAAGGAGGTTCTACAGGATGCTGAAGGATGTTCTACAGGCTGCTCAAGGAGGTTCTACAGGATGCTAAAGGATGTTCTACAGGCTGCTGAAGTAGGTTCTACAGGCTGCTGAAGAATGTTCTACAGACTGCTAAAGAATGTTCTACAGGCTGCTCAAGGAGGTTCTACAGGATGCTAAAGGATGTTCTACAGGCTGCTGAAGGAGGTTCTACAGGCTGCTGAAGAATGTTCTACAGACTGCTAAAGAATGTTCTACAGGCTGCTCAAGGAGGTTCTACAGGATGCTGAAGGATGTTCTACAGGCTGCTCAAGGAGATTCTACAGGATGCTAAAGGATGTTCTACAGGCTGCTGAAGGAGGTTCTACAGGCTGCTGAAGAATTTTTTTAAGACTGCTAAAAGAATGTTCTACAGGGTCTAAAAGGGGTTTCTACAGGATGCTGAAGGATGTTCTACAGGCTGCTCAAGGAGATTCTACAGGATGCTAAAGGATGTTCTACAGGCTGCTGAAGGAGGTTCTACAGGCTGCTGAAGAATGTTCTACAGACTGCTAAAGAATGTTCTACAGGCTGCTCAAGGAGGTTCTACAGGCTACTGAAGGAGGTTTTACAGGCTGCTGAAGAATGTTCTACAGACTGCTAAAGAATGTTCCACAGGCTGCTGAAGGAGATTCTACAGGCTGCTGAAGAATGTTCTACAGACTGCTAAAGAATGTTCTACAGGCTGCTGAAGGAGATTCTACAGGCTGCTGAAGAATGTTCTACAGACTGCTAAAGAATGTTCTACAGGCTGCTCAAGGAGGTTCTACAGGATGTTGAAGGATGTTCTACAGGCTACTGAAGGAGGTTCATTCAACAGACTGCTAAAAGATGTTCTACAGGCTGCTCAAGGAGATTCTACAGGATGCTAAAGGATGTTCTACAGGCTGCTGAAGGAGGTTCTACAGGCTGCTGAAGGAGGTTCTACAGACTGCTAAAGAATGTTCTACAGGCTGCTCAAGGAGGTTCTACAGGCTACTGAAGGAGGTTTTACAGGCTGCTGAAGAATGTTCTACAGACTGCTAAAGAATGTTCTACAGGCTGCTCAAGGAGGTTCCTACAGGGGGATGCTGAAAGGATGGGGTTCTACAGGTGCTCAAGGAGGTTTTTCTAAGGATGCTAAAGGGAATGTTTACAAAGGCTGCTGAAGGGGGTTCTACAGGCTGCTGAAGAAGTTCTACAGACTGCTAGAGAATGTTCTACAGGCTGCTCAATGAGGTTCTACAGGATGCTGAAGGATGTTCTACAGGCTACTGAAGGAGGTTCATTCAACAGACTGCTAAAGAATGTTCTACAGGCTGCTGAAGGAGGTTCTACAGGATGCTGAAAGGTGTTCTACAGGCTGCTAAAGACTGTTTTACAGGCTGCTGAAGGAGCTTTTATAAGCTGCTAAAAGAGGTTCTACTAAGAGCCTGGAGCTCTTGCGCAGAACAAACATCTTGTCTGATATCAACAGGGAAATGATCCTAACGGGTCTCAGTTCTGATGCAGCGTTCTGAGGTCCATCAGTATGCCAACATCACAATCTTATCCTGACGTGCTGCTTGGAGGAATGTTGTCTAAGCACCTCAGAGATACTCATATTCCCTACATTCCAATCCCAGTGACTCAACAACATCAGCTGTCAGTAGAAGCTCGAGTCTAAAGCAGTAGAACTGGAGATGCATCTTTAGAACCGTCCCTCTGCCACCAACAGACTTCCCTCCAACCCCAACAGGACTGAGGAGACACTTACAGACAGCGGCTCTCCTCCAGCGATAGGCTGGTACGTGATCTTGTAGTTCTTCACGGGACCGGGAGCAGCGTCCCACTTCACAGTCAGTGTGGAGATGGTGGCATTGAAAACCCTCAGGTTCCGAGGCGGCTCAGGGCGTACTGGAAGCACAGAGAACCATGCAATGAGAAGAATCAGAAAGATGAGATGGGATGGGTGTGAAGATGGCAACGAGGATGATGGTGCTGATGATGGCAGTGGTTCCTCTGCAGAGTGTCATGGAGCTGGAAGGATCAGATTTAGGATGGAAGCAGCAGAATGAAGATGAGGAGTGAAGCTGGAGCAGAGCTGGAGTTCAGAAACATGACTTTTAAATCAATGACTTTTAAATCAATTTAAACCCATACTGGTTCTGTTTGGTGCAGAACTAATTATCTGACCTGGCTTTACAAACAGCATCATGAAGATCAAGAAACACAGTGGACAGCTCAAGGATAATCTTGTGGAGAAGTTTAGTTAACTATAACTTCTGTGCACGTGACCAAACCATCTGAGCTCCACTTCTTTAACAAAACTTCCTTTTACCTCTGACAGACCTTAAGCAAAAGCAATCACAGTTAAACTGAGCTCCATCGCTGCAGCGGGATGACTGAACAACATGCGACAACATGAACATGATACCTGAACCCACATGACTATGGAGTGATGTGAAGACACACAATAAAAGCTGATGGATGGGAGTAAATATTAACAATGATGGAAGAAGATGGTCCTCCTCACTCTGCATTCATACCACAGTCTGCTATCAGGATATCACTGGTTTTATGGTGCAAACTGGACATGATACTGGTCTGATACTGGTCTAATGGAGCCCAAAGTCCAAATGACAGCTAAGTGAGCTCCTGAGCTCCTCACTGAGCTGCAGTCTGAAGTAAACATGCAGCTGTGGGAAGACAGCAGGTGGCGTGAACGCACAGTGAAGCTCTGAAACACACAAGCATGCTGAGACATAATGTCTGGTTGCTCCATGAAAACCATATGGCACACAGCATGAACACAAACACTGAGAAGGAAGCAGACCTTCTCATGTGACCTACCATCTGGAGCCTTCAGCACTAGAAAGGGACGTTGAGAAGAAGAGAGTTATACCAACGTCATGGAGAGCTGGAGATTAAGAAAAGTCCTGCTGGTTTGAGGCGAGAGAATCACTTACAGGTCCGCTCGGTTCCCATCAAGTCCTCGCTTTCTGACTCATCAGGATAGATGGCTGTGACAGTCACAAAGTAGTCTGTGTCCGGGTCCAGGTTCTCCAGAACGTAGGAGTTCTCATCGCTGCTCAGGATTTCCTGTTGAGAACAGAACAGTACCCAGGAGAATCAGTGTGGAAATGATCTCCTCTAACAAGAACATCAACTGAATTAGCAGCTTGAATCTTCCTTGATCTGGTTGAGAAAACAACTCATTTAAACTTCTGCACCCAGGCTTCATTTTTTTAAAATGACCTGGAAAACCTGGAACACCTGGAAAACAGCAGCAATTAATCTGGACCATTCTGGTTCTACAACACACAGCCACAATTTGGTCACAAGTCGGACTTCCTTAGGCTCAAATATATACATACACCCCACTAACATCTGGTGAAATGTCATGTTAGTAATTAACACGTCGACCTTGGGCTGCTTGTTGCTGAGGGGGGTCAAAATATTGTATTTCAGCACTTTGGATAAAAACGTTAACAGTCCTCGTCATCTTCTTCTCAACTTACGTTCTTAAAGTTGTTCTCCCCCTTCTTGGTCCATGAGATCCGGTAGAGGGCCACATCAGGAGCTCCGTGTTCCCATGTGGCCCTGAACGAGGTCTGGGTCACCTCAGAGAACTGCAGGTTCTTGGGAGCAGGAACAACATCTGTTCATGCAGACAGGAGGAGATCAGTAACCAGATAGGTTGTTATATATCTGTTGAAACAGTTCTCCAGTTTGGAATCAGACAGAGAAACCATAATCCTGATAATAATGTTATCTGCAACACTGGTGGCAGCAGATGGAGAGAGAGAGCAGACAGTAGGGTTCAGAGGTTGTTGTAGGTTGGCAGAAAGGCTGAAGAAACCACATAAGGACTAAAGACATTTAAAACTGGATTCTGTTCAGAATTTACTCCAACATTCCTGCATTCTGTGAATGCAGCTGCTGAGACCAACAGACCTGAAGGAAAAACCAGAATGAATGTTAAACCTTCTGTCTTGTCCAGGATTTAATGTCAGAAGGATGGGGGAGGCAGTTGGGATCTGTGGCTTCATCAACTGTCCTCCATGCTTCTGGATTAGTTGAATGATCAGGCCATAGATGGCAGAGAACAGAAGGAGGCCGGAGATGGATCCCTGAGGAACACTTCAACTCGAATAGAACCTCCCTAACTGGACCTGAAGGATGATGCTGGGATTGGGAATTATGGTGGTTGTTGGCGTTCAGCAGCAGCTCATCGGTCACATTAAAGTTTCTTTTGTAAAAATATTTTAAAAACCTAGTGAGCATCAATAAATGACAACAGCTGTGTAGTGGTTCCTTTCTGCAGAACCTCAGAACCACAGTTAGCAAAACATAGGTTCCAAATAGCATAAGTTTATTTTGGTGTCAGGTGGGGGGTTGTAAAGCGGGTGGGGCCCATCAAGAGAGGTTTTAAAACTGTAAAGAAAGGGAAGGAAACCCCAAAACATTGGGGAACCCCCCGGGGTTTTTGTGGGGGAGGTTAAATGACCCTAGGTTGAGGTGTGATTTGTCAGTTGGGGTGGGGGGTGCGCTTGTGACCACGAATGTCATGGGCGTAATCCTTGTCCAAAAAAGTTTGTTAAAAAACGGGCTTTCGTTAGTGTTTTAATCTGTAAAGTTTAAATTTGGCCCAAGAAAGGCCCGGGTTGTTGACAAGTCTATTTTTATCTGGATGTCATTTTTTTAATTATTGAGAAACATTTTTAAAGGAACTCGACGAAGCCCAGGGAAAATTACCTCAGTTAAAAACTCTGAACTTTGTTTACTGCAGAATATCTCAGTGATGTGAAGAAAATCAGATTCGGACCTGTGATGGCGGTTCCAAGCATCGGGGCTGCAGGTCCTTCGTCATACATCGGGAGGGCGCCCCAATTACTCGGTCTGGGAGAGGAGGCTGGTCAGTGCAGGGTCTGATTTTCTCCCTTACTTTTAACCTGCAGGCGACACGGTTATTGATCATTTTTCCCGAACTATGAGGCATCTCCACCATCTTTATGTGCGAGAACACCAGGAAGAAAAGGACCGTTGGTCCCTTCATCCTACAAGTGGTTTGAGTGGAAACCCGCAGGTTTTTGTAAGCGCCTCACAATGACGTAAAAAAAATCCAAAAAACTAGTTATCAGGTTCATTGATATTTTAAAAACATGATTTTTATCTTTTAAATTCTGACTGCATGAATTTACCTGGCTTCAATACCACCAGAAACTGAAGCAGAACCCAAAGAAAATCCAAACTGAGACCTACAGGAAGTAAAACCATCTCAGAACCATGATGATAACTGTTCTGCAGAACACAGCACAGAGCAGAAGAAACTCAAACATTTAAAGTTTAACATTTAAAGTTTAACTGAGAGAAAAAGCTGCCTAAGTCCAAAGAAACCCTCTGAAGATCCTCCAGAAAGCCCGAAAACTGCAGGAACGAACCACTTTAAAAGATTTCAGAAACATCTGGGGTCCAGAATGGAAAATAAAACGAGACGAGGAATGAAAAATACCGTTGAAGTTCTCCAGATCAGTGTTGGACCACATTTCTAAAGCCTTGGTCTTGTATTGGTGCTGGTATGTTCTAGATTTGGGTTAAGTGTTCTCGACCAGAACAACTAATGGAAAACCACTTAAAAGTTAGTTTGTACATTTATTATGAAGTTTTTATACAGAGGGAAATATTACCCGACTGATTTAAAAACAGGAAGCAGGTGTGAGCTACAGGTTGAGAGAACATCTAATCGGATAAATAATGAATCTGTAGAAAAGTGTTTTATTTCATAAGCAGCAGTAGGCTGATACCAATCCCACTTCCAGTAATCCTGAAAACATGCCGAGCTGATCCGTGTCATCCATCAGACCTTTCTGGAAGTGTCTCGCTGGCTTCCTTTCACACTGAGCCGTCAGCTGCAGAGGCATCGCAGACTGTTTGTCCCCTGCTGACATCCGAAAGGAAAATGACGAGGACGGCGAGGATCTGTAAAGATCCAGCCAGGACGGGCTGTCAGCCTGAACCAGACCTCCTGGTCCAGCAGACTGCTTCTCCCTTGAGAGCCAGAAAACAAGGAGAGAAGCTCCTGAGTGCAGCCTGGATCTTTGACCCGGTGAAGCTTTCTCTCAGCTTATTTTATATGATCCAAACCAACTCAGATAACAAGGAACGCTTTGAGACAAGTCCTGCAGATCCTCTCCTCCCCGAGTCTCAGCAGGTTTTCACTGACTTTACATCACTGGCTGCTTTACATAATGCAACCGGTACTTTAACCTACGGGTTACTGCAGCCGGTGCTTTAACCTACGGGTTACTGCAGCCGGTACTTTAACCTACGGGTTACTGCAGCCGGTGCTTTACCACGGGTTACTGCAGCCGGTCTTTAACCTAAGGGTTACTGCAGCCGGTGCTTTTAATTTCGGGTTACTGCAGCCGGTTCTTTAAACTTATGGTTACTGCAGCCGGGATTTAACCTAGGGTTAAATCCCTCTTTTAACCTACGGGTTACTGCAGCCGGGCTTTAACCACGGGTTACTGCAGCGGTTTTAACCACGGGTTACTGCAGCCCGGGGTTTTAACTTATGGGTTACTGCAGCCGGTGCTTTTAACTTAGGGTACCCACAGCCGGGCTTTAACTTATGGGAATAAGCGGGATTTAATTTATGGGTTATCCCGGTACTTTTTTTAGGGTTACTGCAGCCGGTACTTTAACCTACGGTTACTGCAGCCGGTGCTTTAACATACGGGTTACTGCAGCCGGTGCTTTAAATACGGGTTTTTCTCGCCGTGCTTTAACTTTCGGGGTTACTGCAGCCGGTGCTTTAAATTATGGGTTTTGAGGGGGAAAATTTGGGTTCGCAGCCGGTACTTTAACCTACGGGTTACTGCAGCCGGTGCTTTAAAATAGGGTTACTGCAGCCGGTGCTTTAACTTACGGGTCACTACAGCCGTACTTTAACTTTGGGTTAATGAGCTGGTACTTTAATTTATGGGTTTACTGCAGACGCGGTACTTTAACCTACGGGTTACTGCAGCCGGTGCTTTAACTTACGGGTTACTGCAGCCGGTACTTTAACTTATGGGTTACTGCAGCCGGTGCTTTAACTTAGGTTACTGCAGCCGGTGCTTTAACTTACGGGTACTGCAGCCGGTACTTTAACTTACGGGTTACTGCAGCGGTACTTTAACTTATGGGTTATGAAGCTGGTACTTTAACTTATCGGGTTACTGCAGACGGTGCTTTTTAACCTACAGGGTTACTGCAGCCGTGCTTTAACTTATGGGTTACTGCAGCCGGTGCTTTAACTTATGGGTTACTCAGCCGGTACTTTATTTATGGATTACTGCAGCCGGTACTTTAACTTACGGGTTACTGCAGCCGTGTTTTAACTTAGGTCACTCCAGCCTACTTTAACTTTTGGGTTACTGCAGCGGTACTTTAACTTACGGGTTCACTGCAGCCGTACTTTACTACGGGTTACTGCAGCGGTACTTTAACTTATGGGTTACTGCAGCCGGTACTTTAACTTATGGGTTACTGCAGCCGGTCCTTTAACTTCGGGTTACTGCAGCCGTGCTTTAACTTACGGGTCACTACAGCCGGTACTTTAATTTATGGGTTACTGACGTGGTACTTTAACTACGGGTTTATGCAGCCGGTGCTTTAACTTACGGGTTACTGCAGCGGTGCTTTAATTTATGGGTTACTGCAGCGGTACTTTAGCTTAGGGTTACTCCAGCCGGTATTTAACTTACGGGTTACTGCAGCCGGTGCTTTAACTTACGGGTTACTGCAGCGGTACTTTAACTTACGGGTTACTGCAGCCGGTGCTTAACTTCGGTACTCCAGCGGTACTTAACTTTTTTGAAAGCTGGTACTTTACTCTATTGACTGCAGCCGGTGCTTACCTACGGTTACTGCAGCCGGTGCTTTAACCTACGTTGGGGTTTTTTGGACTGCAGCCTTTTAACTTATAGGTTACTGCAGCGGTGCTTTAACTACGGGTTACTGCAGGCCTGGTTCCTTCTTTAACTTAGGGTTACTGCAGCCGGTGCTTAACTTACGGTATCACCGGTACTTTAACTTATGGGTTAATGAAGCTGGTACTTTAATTATGGGTTACTGCAGCCGGTGCTTTAACCTACGGTTACTGCAGCCGGTCTTTAACTTAGGTTACTGCAGCCGGTGCTTTAACTTCGGTTACTGCAGCGCGTGCTTTAATTATGGTTACTCAGCGGTACTTTAACTTACGGGTTACAGCCGGTTTTTAACTTAGGGTTACTGCAGCCGGTACTTTAACTTATGGGTTACTGCAGCCGTGTTTAAATTAGTCCTAGGATTACTTGGTGAGCGTACTTTAACTTAGGGGTTACTGCAGCCGGACTTTAGCTACGGTTACTGCAGCGGTACTTTAATTAGCGGGTTACTGCAGCCGGTGCTTTAACTTACGGGTACTGCAGCCGGTACTTTAACTTATGGGTTACTGCAGCCGGTACTTTAACTTACGGGTTACTGCAGCCGGTGCTTTAACTTACGGGTTACTGCAGCCGGTGCTTTAACTTACGGGTCACTACAGCCGGTACTTTAACTATGGTTAATGAAGTGGTACTTTAACTTATGGGTTACTGCAGACGGTGCTTTAACCTACAGGTTACTGCAGCCGGTGCTACTTTAACTTATGGGTTACTGCAGCGGTGCTTTAACTTACGGGTTACTGCCAGCCGGTGCTTTAATTTATGGGTTACTGCAGCCGGTACTTTAACTTATGGGTTACTGCAGTTTAACTTTGGGTTAAGCTGGTACTTTAACTATCGGGTTACTGCAGACGGTGCTTTATCCTACGGGTTACTGCAGCCGTGCTTTAACTTATGGGTTATGCAGCGGTACTTTAACTTATGGGTTACTGCAGCCGGTACTTTAAATTAGTACTGCAGCCGGTACTTTAATTACGGGTACTGCAGCCGGTGTTAACTTAGTCTAAGGCGGTACTTTACTTGGGTTACTGCAGGCCGGTGCTTTAACTTACGGTCACTACAGCCGGTACTTTAACTTATGGTTAATGAGCGGTACTTTAATTATGGTTACTGCAGCCGTTTTACTTATGGGTTACTGCAGACGGTGCTTTAACTTACGGGTTACTGCAGCCGGTGCTTTAACTTACGGGTTACTGCAGCCGGTACTTTAACTTATGGGTTACTGCAGACGGTGCTTTAACTTACGGGTTACTGCAGCCGGTGCTTTAACTTACGGGTCACTACAGCCGGTACTTTAACTTATGGGTTAATGAAGGTGGTACTTTAACTTATGGGTTACTGCAGACGGTGCTTTAACCTACAGGTTACTGCAGCCGGTGCTTTAACTTATGGGTTACTGCAGCCGGTGCTTTAACTTATGGGTTACTCCAGCCGGTACTTTAATTTATGGATTACTGCAGCCGGTACTTTAACTTATGGGTTACTGCAGCCGGTACTTAGCTACGGGTTACTGCAGACGGTGCTTTACTTACGGTTACTGCAGCCGGTGCTTTAACCTACGGGTACTGCAGCCGGTACTTTAACTATGGGTTACTGCAGCGGTACTTAACTAGGTTACTGCAGACGGTGCTTTAACTTACGGGTTACTGCAGCCGGTGCTTTAACTTACGGGTCACTACAGCCGGTACTTTAACTTATGGGTTAATGAAGGTGGTACTTTAACTTATGGGTTACTGCAGACGGTGCTTTAACCTACAGGTTACTGCAGCCGGTGCTTTAACTTATGGGTTACTGCAGCCGGTACTTTAACTTATGGGTTACTGCAGACGGTGCTTTAACTTACGGGTTACTGCAGCCGGTGCTTTAACTTACGGGTCACTACAGCCGGTACTTTAACTTATGGGTTAATGAAGGTGGTACTTTAACTTATGGGTTAATGAAGGTGGTACTTTAACTTATGGGTTACTGCAGACGGTGCTTTAACCTACAGGTTACTGCAGCCGGTGCTTTAACTTATGGGTTACTGCAGCCGGTGCTTTAATTTATGGGTTACTCCAGCCGGTACTTTAATTTATGGATTACTGCAGCCGGTACTTTAATTTACGGGTTACTGCAGCCGGTGTTTTAACTTACGAGTCACTCCAGCCAGTACTTTAACTTTGGGTTACTGCAGCCGGTGCTTTAACTTACGGGTCACTACAGCCGGTACTTTAACTTATGGGTTAATGAAGCTGGTACTTTAATTTATGGGTTACTGCAGCCGGTACTTTAGCCTACGGGTTACTGCAGCCGGTACTTTAACTTACGGGTTACTGCAGCCGGTGCTTTAACTTACGGGTTAATGAAGCTGGTACTTTAATTTATGGGTTACTGCAGCCGGTACTTTAGCTTACGGGTTAATGAAGCCGGTACTTTAACTTACGGGTTAATGAAGCTGGTACTTTAATTTATGGGTTACTGCAGCCGGTACTTTAGCTTACGGGTCACTCCAGCCGGTATTTTAACTTACGGGTTACTGCAGCCGGTGCTTTAACTTACGGGTTACTGCAGCGGGTACTTTAACTTACGGGTTACTGCAGCCGGTGCTTTAACTTACGAGTCACTCCAGCCGGTACTTTAACTTATGGGTTAATGAAGCTGGTACTTTAACTACGGGTTACTGCAGCCGGTGCTTTAACCTACGGGTTACTGCAGCCGGTGCTTTAACCTACGGGTTACTGCAGCCGGTGCTTTAACTTACAGGTTACTGCAGCTGGTGCTTTAACTAATGGGTTACTCCAGCCGGTGCTTTAACTTACGGGTTACTGCAGCGGGTACTTTAACTTACGGGTTACTGCAGCCGGTGCTTTAACTTACGAGTCACTCCAGCCGGTACTTTAACTTATGGGTTATGAAGCTGGTACTTTAACCTACGGGTTACTGCAGCCGGTGCTTTAACCTACGGGTTACTGCAGCCGGTGCTTTAACCTACGGGTTACTGCAGCCGGTACCTTAACCTACGGGTTACTGCAGCCGGTGCTTTAACCTACGGGTCACTACAGCCGGTACTTTAACTTATGGGTTAATGAAGCTGGTACTTTAACTTATGGGTTACTGCAGCCGGTGCTTTAACTTATGGGTTACTCCAGCCGGTACTTTAATTTATGGATTACTGCAGCCGGTACTTTAACTTATGGGTTACTGCAGCCGGTACTTTAGCCTACGGGTTACTGCAGACGGTGCTTTAACTTACGGGTTACTGCAGCCGGTGCTTTAACCTACGGGTTACTGCAGCCGGTACTTTAACTTATGGGTTACTGCAGCCGGTACTTTAACTTATAGGTTACTGCAGACGGTGCTTTAACTTACGGGTTACTGCAGCCGGTGCTTTAACTTACGGGTCACTACAGCCGGTACTTTAACTTATGGGTTAATGAAGGTGGTACTTTAACTTATGGGTTACTGCAGACGGTGCTTTAACCTACAGGTTACTGCAGCCGGTGCTTTAACTTATGGGTTACTGCAGCCGGTACTTTAACTTATGGGTTACTGCAGACGGTGCTTTAACTTACGGGTTACTGCAGCCGGTGCTTTAACTTACGGGTCACTACAGCCGGTACTTTAACTTATGGGTTAATGAAGGTGGTACTTTAACTTATGGGTTAATGAAGGTGGTACTTTAACTTATGGGTTACTGCAGACGGTGCTTTAAATACGGTTACTGCAGCGGTCTTTTAACTTAGGGTACTCCAGCCGGTGCTTTAACTTAGGGTTACTGCAGCGGTGCTTTAAATTAGGGGTTTTAAGAAGCGGTACTTTAAATTTATGGTTTACTGCAGCCGGGCTTAATTTACGGGTTAATGAAGTTATTTTTAATTTATGGGTTACTGCAGCCTGTGCTTTAACTTAGGGTTACTGCAGCCGGTACTTTATCTTAGGGGGGTTACTGCAGGGGTGCTTAACTTACGAGTCACTCCAGCCGTACTTTAAATTTAGGGTTAAGAAGCTGGTACTTTAATTTTATGGATTACTGCAGCCGGTACTTTAGCGTACGGGTTACTGCAGCCGGTACTTTAACTTACGGGTTACTGCAGCCGGTACTTTAACTTATGGGTTAATGAAGCTGGTACTTTAACTTACGGGCTACTGCAGCCAGTACTTTCTTGTGCCCAAATGCAGGCACAATACACACTCCACCGCCCCAACCGCCGAATGTAGCCCTGCGCCTGGCCAGGGGCAAGAGCCACAGAACACATCTTGTGTTGTCATAAGATCCCATGAATCAGGTTCTGCACCGATCGTTGAAGGCCAGTTTAGGTTCTGTTAGAACGGGCTGGAGGACGTTGTCATTTTCTATCACTTAATTTATTTATTTTGTCTTTTTGAAAAAAGCATTAAACTCGAATCTTTAAATCCTGTCTCTGATTCCAGCCCATGCTTTGTTAACACCATCAAATGGTTTCCATACAGATCCATGTTTACCTCCTTCAGCTCTCCTTCCTCTGGTTTGTAGGTGATCATATATTTGCGGACGGCTCCAGGAGCAGCGTCCCAATTGAGCCTCATGGTGCTGTGGGTAACATCAGTGATTCTCAGCTCTCCAGCAGGGGGCAGGGGTACTGAGGGAAGACAATGGGATAGATTTCTGTTAGAACATTCCCGATCCAAGCACCAGAACCAGGGATCCCTGAATTGGTCCTGCTACATGAATAACAACTGCAGGCTGCTGGTGAAATTAGAGTGATGTCGTTACTTCTCTTTGAAATCTGAAGCTAAAGGAAACATCTAATAAGATCTAAATATGTATGTATCAGAGTTCTTTTCAAGCCTGAATCTAATCATCCTGGAAAATATTCAACTGGGACCACTTCTAACTGTTCCAAGTCTGAAAGGTTAAAGGTGAGTGGAAGCAGGTCTTGGAGCAGCTTTGTCCACCACCATCGGAGAAATTAAGGTGGAGTTTTACTCCTTATTGGATGCTGTCAGACAGCAAAGAAGATAATGTTTCAACCATTAACTTCACTTTTAAAACAAATCAGCCGCAAAACAAACTGTTGTTCTGCTGACAGAATAAGTCCAGCAGGAAGCTTCATAAAGTTCAACAAAGGTTAAAGGGCCAACTCTGGTTCCTCAGCCTGAAGAACATCCTGGACGGATAAGTTTGTGGTGCTGCTGGAGGGAGAGACTCATAGGTTTACGTTGACAGCTGCAGTTTACCATGAGGTCAGCTCTTTCAGGACATAAAATCTAGAGTTTGTCAACAACCAGCAGAGACCAGGAACATGAAGCTGGAAGGACTTTGTCAGGAAATTGGACCTTGTTGTAAATTACCACATGATATCAGAGATAGAAGAACCAGATTACGCACAGGTGACTCCTCGGCCCTCCAGGGCGTCGCTGGTTGATTCTCCATGCAGAGCTAAGAGTGTGATGGAGTACTCTGTGTTGGGTATGAGCTCCACCAGCTGGGTGTTCGTCACGCCTCCTGCAACACGGACCTGCAGAGAGAAAACACAAAGATCTGTTCCAAGCTGAAACCTGGAAAACATGGAAAACACTGAGCATGCTCTGAAGTCAACACAGATACTGATAATTCTGCGGAACATCATGACAGCAGAACCTGCCAGGATTTAGCAGGACACAGTTTTAGGTCCAACTCTTCATGTTTTCACTCATTCAGTCTCTAAGTGTTAATCACGGTGCAAATCCAACTGACCAGGAACCTCCTTGACTTTGGAGCGGTTATGACCAAACATTTGGTCAGAAATCCTGTATTCCTTTAACTTCACTGTTTCTGTTGTTACGGTGGAAATCTGCAATGAGTCTGGGTTACTATGACGATAGATCAGGGGAAATGAATACTAATTAAAAAAGACAAAAGCCTGAAACCACCTGTGTTGGAGCCTGTACCATCTCAGTGACCTTCTGGTCAGCTCAGAGAAAAGTGTTAATGAGCACAGAGCAGTGCAACCATCAACACTCCACAGGCTGTATGATCATCAAGGAGAGACGCTCAGCTGCTAGGAAGAAAACTTTAGGGAGCCCAGCAAAGTCCAGCAAGAACCAGGCCCATCTCCCAAAGACAACGGTATTGGGTTACCGCCAGTGCAGAGCTTGCTCAAGAATGGCAGCCAGCAGTTGAGTGTTTTTTTCAGTAACGTGTTGACTTTTGGACAAGAGTGGCAGCAAAGCAGCTACCTTTCTCCCAGAAAACAGACAGGAATAATGCAGGAAGAATCCGGATTGGACTACAGAGGACTGGGGTAAAGGTTTTTCCTCTCTGGAGAAGAGAAGGTGAACCCCCCCATGAATCCTGTGTCGTGCCAATTTTGGGACCACGGCAAAGAAACTCCACAGTCATGAATCCCATTGAGAGAAATTGATTCACTTTCCTTTGAAACTTCTAAATGTTTAATATTGAACTTCGGTTTACTGTAGAAACATCTGGAAAAACATCTAACAATCCTGAAGCAACATCTGAAAACATTTGAGCTCATTAAAGAAAAACTGAGAAGATTCTGGAACGACTTAGCAGAGGAACCCTGCGAAATCCATCCGTTTTATATTTCATGGAGAATAATTCCCGTTTTCACAGAGAAACAGGAAGATCCAATCATGTTTATAGTGTAAGCTCACAGAGGTGTTCTGCTCCATCCATGAAGCATCTACTCAGTCTTCTTTCTTCATCCTGGTGACTTCAGGCCATGAGCTCATCCCTCCCATTTACACTTTTTTTAAAACGTTCTGGCTTTTTTTGGGCTGCAGCTGAACTTCCTTCTCTGCTGAGCGTTCATCACATCTCCATCTGGAAGCAATAACCAGATTCACAGAGTCTGGTTTTTTAAAGAAGTGTCGCGCTGGACGCACAGCTCCAGATGTGATCCAGGGAGATGTGCGTGGGTCGGACCCTGAGTGTTTGGATCCTCTGTCAGCATCACAGTAACTCAGTGCAGCTGGTCGTGTCACAGGGACACGATCACCTCATGTCTGTGACTCGGAGCGAAGTTCAGGGGCTCTGTTCTGATGAAGCAACCTAGTTTTAGACGTGATGTGGCTCTGCAGGACACCCTGAAGATCTCAGCTAGAGAAGCTCAGAAGCTGATCTTATGTGGGAATACACAGCCACTTCTGTTTTATCCCTTGAATCAATTCAAAATCTCTCTTTTAAAGAGCTTCAGGATGAATCTGTGGTGGTTTGGATCAACCCCACAGGTTTTTAGATTAGGATTTGGAATAAAGTCTAGAAATACAAATATTTTTTCCATACCCTGTTTTCTTTTTCCATCACAATCCAGAAACCTGGAAAATACCTAAAAGACTGTGTAGGAACTCCATTTGCTATCATCTGGATGAATTTATTTTTGGTTCCGTTCCCAGTTCCTCAGGAGTTGTTGCCGCAGACCCAGTTGGCTGGCCGGGTGTGACTGTACCATCTGTTCCTGACATTAAGGGGATGGTTAAGGTTATTTATCTGATCAGAACCTCTTATGCCATATTTGCTTTTACACTGTGATGATACGGTTGATGAGTTGGATCAGGTCCTAGAGATTTAGGTCAGAAGGAGCCCAGGTCTTCAGTCTGAACTCCAGCTTACGTTACTATGCTACTTTAAGGAATCTAGTTCTTTTTCAAGTTCTTTTATAACTTTTTGTTTGCTACATAATTGCATACGTGTTCATTCACAGTTTTGATGCCTTCAATGAGAATCTGTGTAAATGGGAAATAGCCATAAACATAAAGAAAACCATTAAATGAGAAAGGGGTTCTAAAACTTTTGACTGGTAGTCTGCAAGAGAAACAATAAGGACTCCAAAACAGAACCTTGTGGTGCACCATAGGCAAGAGAAGTATAAGAAGAAATTAACGTAGAACCTGCCTCAGAAAATAATTGTTAAGACAGAAGTAATGAAAATTATTCCAAGCAGAACCCGATGCATTGTTCACACAAAAAAACTACAAAACACCACTCCAACACCTCCAGGAGACGCTATAAAAGACTGGGTAAATAGGGTGTGGACTGGGCGTAGTTAGAGACAAAGGTCTCAGAGGTCCGATCCACTGTTGTTGAAACCGGCTTCATGGACGGTGTTTATGTTTTACTGATTTACAGAAACATGTTGCTGCTGAGATGGTGTTGCTCTGTGTTGCATTGTAATCTGCATGACTGCATGCATTTTAATGCCAGGGACTGACAGTCGTGCTTAAACCTGTCCACTGGTACGTACATCAATTGTATAAAATAACACTAGAATCTATTTATTATTGGCTGTCTAACGTGACATATCGTCCTCTGATTGGTTGAACAGGACCTCATAACTGAAGATCAGGCTGTCTGTGAACAGTTGAGGTTCTGAGACTCATGGGTCAGAACCAGGCCCAATCACCCTCTAGATTTGGTTGCAATAAATGTTGGTGTCTGTACCGGACGCTTTGCTGCATTTGTATAAATCTGCTCTGAATGTTCTTTAAAGATAATGTTGTTCTCCCTCCACACCAATGTGTGAAAAAGCACCACATCTTGTGATTCATTGTCTCTAGCAGCTCCTAAAGGTGTCAAAGGTATGATGTCTAGACCAAGAAAAACGAAAACCTTGGTAGGGTTTCATAGGTTCTGGCCCACATTATATTCCCAGATTCAATCTAACTGCATGTGAGCATTACACCGTGGACACAAAGCTGTAGGCGGTTTGGGAAGTTAAACTCAGTGACTAAATGCGTCATTAATGCACATCTGTAAGGATTCACTTACATTCAGCGCTAACTCATAATGTCCAGATCTTAGACTGCAGAATCTGAAGCTTCAGTCCATGTCCAGGTTCAGCTGGAACTTACCTCCTGCTCCAGCTGGGGCTCAGAGGCGTTGATGGATCTGTACAGCAGCAGGTATCCCGTAGCTCCAGCTGCTGCCTCCCAGCTCACCCTCATGGTGCTGGAGGTCTTATCATAAACGTTCATGTTCAGCACAGCCGGCAGCGGCACTGAGGGGACAGAAACGGGTCAGGAAGGAGAATCACCGAGAAAAATTCCAAAATTAAATCTATGTTCAGGCAAGGATTCAGAGCAAAACAACTCAGCGTTTCAATTTTAGACAATCTTTTTAATTTCTGGAGGAATTTCTGCAGCAAATCAGGACAATATTCTATAAAACTGGAGAAGAAGTGGTACATTGAACTGATGACATCTCATTATAAATGTGTGAGCTGACATTAATTTAACACTGAATGCCTAAAAAAATTACAATTCCTCCCAAAAAACTGTTAAAAGAATCATTTTCTTATCTGTGGATGTTTATCAATTTAACGGGAGCTTCAGATAAAACTGACAGAACAGAATCAAGTGAATAACCTGATTTCTTTACCTGAATGAGTTGAACGTCTGGACTGATTAACACAAAGTATTCACCCCCCTTACATATTGACATATTTGGTCCCGGTCCAGGCTCAAACTCCAGTAAGCTTTACTTTTTTTTCTGTGACAGACCGTTCATGATTTCTTAGTGGTGGCCTATTGGTTGCCCCAAGTACCCTGGTTCAAATCCCACAGCCTGCCGCTCTGTGTCCATGAGCAAGAGCCTGGATGCTCCCTGGGAGCCGCACAGTGGCAGCCCACTGCCCCCTGAGGGACGGGTTAAATGCAGAGGATCATTTCTCCTTTGTGAGATCAATAAAGTCCAAATTATTATTATATACTATTATTCATATAATAAAGCAAACCTGAAAATTGTGGAGTGCATTTGTTTTGAGCTCCCTTCACTCTGATAAAGTTTATTTCTCATAAATAAAACTAGATTCAGAAGTCAACTAACTACTAAACACAGTCCAGCTGTGTGATTTGTTCTCAGTGGAACAAATGCAAAGATACCAAGACGTCCACCTGAACTAACTCCATAAACCGGACATGTATGTAAGGGTGACCAGAAGAAAGCTAGAAGAAGTCCTGCTAACAGTTTGCTACAAGCCATGAAGGAGTCACAGCAAACATGTGGAAGGAGGTGCTCTGATCAGAAGAGAGCAACACTGAACTTTATGCCCTGCATCCAAAGCTCTCTGTGAGGAGGTAAACTAACACTGGCCAACCTGAACACAACAGTCCCACATCGATACATGGTGGTGGCAGCATCATGCTGTGGGGGAGGGAAGCTGGTCAGAGTTGATGGGAAAATGGATGGAGCTAAATCCTGAACAATCCTGGAAGAAACCCTGCAGAAGACCTGTGACTGAGGTGGAGGTTCAGCTTTCAGTCTGCAGATGTTCAAAGCTGCTGGACCTTCAGCCAGATGAGGTTCTACAGAGTTCTGACTCATGCTAAACATTGCAATTTTAATGACTACAACGGGTTAAAAACCATGAATCGTTTCCTTCAGATTCACAGTTCTGCTCCACTGTGGTCTGTCACAGAAGGTCCCAGTAAGACTGTCTGTGGAGGACACAGTCAGAATCCAATAAAGTTTTTATTAAATGAGAAATGAGCAAATAAAAGCAGTCAGTGTGTTAGACAAAATGAAACGAGTTGCCCTGATGATCAACCCACAGAGGGATGATGTCCCTGCTGCCATAGTTCCTGTTGAACCTTCTGCTGGTGTCTGCTGATTTCAGCTGATTTCTTCTTTCTGTCAGAGGAGGAAGAGGAGGGGAGTTTGGGAGTAAGGAAGGAAACACTCACAGGTGGTCTCGGTGCCCTTCAGAGGCTCGCTGCTGACCTCTTGAACCACGGCGTAAACGTTGACCACGTACTCCGTCTGGGGGGTCAGGTTTTTCAGTACAGTGGTGGTGGCCTCCCCGTCGACCAGCAGCTGAAATGGTGCAGGACTGGTTACCATACTGAGGACTTTCACAGGATCAGAGGAAATCAGAGACATCATCTCAGAGATAAATAGCAGCACAGATGTTGTCTGTAAAACGGGTGCAGAGGAACGTTAACCTCAGAGCATCTTCTTAGCCTTTCTATGAAGCAGGACTCATGGATGCGAGCTGATTTATTGGGAACTTGTCTGTCTATGAGGAACAGAAGAGAAATAAACAACTGGAAACAAGATCAGCTTGCAAATACCCCTGGAATGATGTCATTTACATCTAATGAAATACCTCTCTGACAAGCATTTAATGAGCTTTCTTATTAAATCTTATTGAAACATTTCTTTGTTAGAAATTAAAAAGGTAAAAGTGATTCAAGTCAGAAAATAGACCAATAATACAAACAGAAAAAAATAGTAAAACTCTTGACAGTTTGCCATCTAAAAACAGACACAGGACTGGAGCTCCATCTCTCAGATTCCAGTTGAAAAACTGATCTGATCTCAGCATCATCTGATGAAGTTCCAGCTGGTCCAATCTCATCAGCAGACGATTAAAACATGTGAGACCCAAACCTCTCACTGCATTAATGAGGTGGTGGGAAAACGCTAAACTTTTTATGTTTGTAATCAGTGCAGCTCCACCTGTTTGTAATGAAGGTTGATCCAAGTCTGATTCTAGGTCATCATATATTTTACTCATCTTTCATACGGAGAGAAACCCGGTCTAACAGCCTTTTAGATCATTTTACTGTTGCTCCAACTTGCTGCTGGAAAATAAAGAATGAAACTAAGTTCATTTTACACATGTTGCTTCCAGAGCTACACGACAACATTAATCTTCTCCAAATGTAACACAGCTCGCACGTTCCTACAGGTCCTTTCTGGAACTTTTGGGTCACTATGTAGGATCTTAGAGGTCAGTTCCTTTGTTTTGCCTTTTGTATTTTCCCACAATATCTGGAACTTTCTAGAACCTACAGGGCAGGATTACAGTCTGAAGCTCTCAGGGAATTTTCCTCAAACCTTTCAGAGTTTACGGGGTCTTTCTGGGAACTTTGATGGTACATCCGGAAATTTTCAGAAGTAGTACCTGGTCTAGAACTAAGTGGAACTTACAGTGTTCAATCCCAGGAATTTGGAGGTACTTTCTGGAACTTTCAAGGAACTGTGTTGGGTCTAAGAAGGTAATTCCTGTATTTTTCAAGGTACTTTCACAGAAGCTACACTTTCTACAACAGTCTAGAACCTACAGGGTAGCTTCCCAGTACTTGCAGGTTACTTTGGGGAACTTTCAGAGCACTTACAAGTAAGTTCTTTATGTCCTGGGATGATAAACCTGTAAGTTCTGGAAAACAATGTAACTTCTATGAAGGTTTGGCCTGCATCATGCTTTAGTTCCATCTTTTCCAGCTTCATTAAATGACAA
>JAHHUM010001555.1:82612-214355 GCA_036173005.1 Crenichthys baileyi
ATCTATCCATCCTTCCATCCATCCAAGCATCCATCTATCCATCCATCCATCCATCCATCCAAGCATCCATCCAAGCATCCTTCCATCCATCCATCCAAGCATCCATCCATCCATCCATCCAAGCATCCATCATCTATCTATCTATCCATCCATCCAAGCATCCATCCATCCATCCATCCATCCAAGCATCCATCCATCTATCTATCCATCCATCCATCCAAGCATCCATCCAAGCATCCTTCCATCCATCCATCCAAGCATCCATCCATCCATCCATCCAAGCATCCATCCATCTATCTATCTATCCATCCACCCAAGCATCCATCCATCCATCCATCCATCCATCCAAGCATCCATCCATCCATCCATCCAAGCATCCATCCATCTATCTATCTATCCATCCATCCAAGCATCCATCCATCCATCCATCCATCCAAGCATCCATCCATCTATCTATCTATCCATCCATCCAAGCATCCATCTATCCATCCAGCCATCCACCCTAGACATTAGGAGGCTAGAACTTCTCTTCATGTTCTCTACTGATCTTCCAGTTCTCCATCACATGTGGAGGAGACACTACATAGTGCAAATAAAGGTTCTTCTTCAGAACTGGATTTACAGAATTTACAGTATTTTTGTTGTGTATTACCTAAATGAGAACTGGATCAGCACCACACAGACTAATGGGTCAAGCTTCAGCTCACCTCCTGGGTGGGTCCTCCAGCCAACATCCCATAAGTGACGCGGTACTGTTCTACAGGAAGTTCTGGAGGGGTCCAGGTGGCTCTGAAGGAGTGGTGGGTGACCTCTGATGTCACCAGGTTTGTGGGCGGGCCCAGCTCAGCATCTGAAGCCAAACACAATGAAATGTGATGTGTTCAGTACTGTGCAGAGTTCATTTCAGCTTTACTATTTACCTGTGAATATTTCTTTTTTTTTGCTCTTCGCTGTATATATTTTTACTGATTACTATTTATTGTTAGATTTAGCTTTACTTAGCTTTATTTTAAGTATTAGGCTTCTAAACCGGGACCTGAGTCTGAATTTCATACCTTAACATGTAAATGTGAGCTGGTATGACAATCAAACTCCTTGAATCCTTGAATTATTAGTTTGCGTTTTAGGCATAAACTGAAAAACAAAGGTTTGATTTATGAAACCAAAGTATTGATCAGGTCATGTTCTATATTTATAAGGATTACTGTGAAGAGCTTAAAACTGAACTGAAATATTTTAATACACCTCATGCTTTTCTTTTCTTTTCTAAAATATCATTAATATTTAACTAATGTAAGGAAATTAACTTTATGCAGGTAAAGGCTTTTCTTTGCTCACCTTTCCACAACTGAATCCCAAACAGGGTTTTAGTTTCTGTAAAATTTACTTTAACATTTCACAAAACAACATACATTTCTTCAATATTTTATGGTGAATTTCTTCTAGTTTGTATTTTCTCCTGCTGGCTGCCCTCATCTAACAACAGATTAGTCGGGAGGAGCCGCCTTGTTCTGCCCGCTCCCACCTGAACCCTTGACGCTGTTGCACAGATTGCCAGAGAGGTCGTCCACGATGTCCAGCAGGAACTTGAAGTCCGCCACGTTGTACATGTGGATCTCATCGGGGTCCGAAGCGATGGACCTCAGCTCGTTCTCGTCGGCGTTCTTCACACCTGAGGGGAAGACGTTCATTCAGATATGTTCTTTAAAACCAGGGGAAAACCAAGGAGGCGTCCCCTCACCGATGGCGTAGAGCTCGATGCCGCTGTCCCTCAGGCTCTGAGACTTAATGATGATTTCGTCCTGCGACTTTCCGTCTGTGATCAGGACTCCGATCTTTCTGGAGTCAGAGCGCAACCCCACAGCTGGCTGAAAGTTGTTCTGCAGGATGTAGCTGAGAGCCATTCCTGTCGAGGGAATGAGGAGCAAACAAATAAATAAAAAAAACTTGTTGGAAGAAGAAGAAAAGGGCAACGCTTACAAACAGATCTGTTTTTCTGAAATATGAGGCCTATTCTTTGTTTATTTAAATTTAAATAAACAAAGAAAAGGTCTTTCTGCGAGGAGTTTGGATGTTCTCCGCATACATGCATGGGTTCTCACCGGGTACTCCGGCTTCCTCCCACAGTCCAAAAACATGACTGTTAGGTAAATTGGTCTCTCTACGTTGCCCTTAGGTGTGAATGAGTGTGTGCGTGGTTGTTTGTCCTGCGTGTTTCTGTGTTGCCCTGTGATGGCCTGGCGACCTGTCCAGGGTGAACCCAGCTCCCCCGTGACCCACTGTGGAATAAGCACTATTGAAGATGAATGAATTAATTTTATATTATATATTGCACATTTTTTCATAACTATCTGCACCCCACCTTATCTTATCTTATTTAGTTAAAATAATGTTTTACTTACCTTCAAATTTTGCATTGTGACTGGTTGTTTGAAGACATACCACTTGTTATTAATTAGTTGTAAAACTAATCTGACTTCATCTCCAGGTTCCTCAAGATAAACCCTGGTTCTTAAACATCTCCACATTGAACTGTCATATCATTGCATCATTTTTATTGGTTACCTTGTTCCTTCATTTCTCCATATTTCATTTGTTTCTTTATTCCTTCATTTCCCTGGGTTGTTTTAGTTGTTTTTTAAGTGAAATATTTTAAGTTGCTTTGTTAATAAATTCTTACATTTCTTGTTGTGAATTTATTCCCTATGTGTGCAGAGCTCTGCTGTTCAGTAATAAAATGTCTGCTTTAGCAGATCATCAGTCCTTCATGATCTTATGTTTTATGTCCAGCCCTGAGATCAAGCACAAGAAGAACAAGAGTCCTCCTCCTGTAACCTTCTGCAGCTCCTTCACCTGTCATGGTGTTTCCTCCTTTATACGGAAGGTCGTTGATGGCCTTCAGCAGCGAATCTCTGGTGGAGTGGGTGTTCAGGTGCCATTCAGTCCTCGGGTCTCCACTGTACTGAGCCAAAGCTGCAGGGAAAAATCCTCATTTAATGAAGACACTTTGACCTCAGATCAGTTTGTTCAACAGCATAAAGTCAGGAGCAAAGGAAACCTGTGAGAGTTCCTCACGTGATGCAATATGATGCTCAGTGTTTTAACTAAGATCTTTCCATCCAGCAGCAGGAAAATGAGAGTTTCTAACTCAGCTTCCTCTCAGAAACAAACTGCACCATCTGACTCAGAAGATTTTTCTGATGTTTTTACCATTTCTATGCCGATGATATTCAGCTCTACTGTTCTTTTAAGCCAGCTGAACATTTAAAGTTGTCCTCCTTGATAAACTGTATTAATAGTATCAAACAGCGGCTCTGTGGCAACTACAGGCAGGGGAAGACCCTAATTATTGCCTTTGAGAACAGAGTAGCTAAAATCAAGCAACACTTTGATCTACTGGCCTCCTCTGTCCAACCAAACCTCAGGAACCTTTAATCAGATTAATCAGAATCCGTTTTTATAATAAATATTTCCGCGCCTAGTTAGAATATTTCTAACCTTTGAACTCTGGTGTCAAAAGCTGAATTACTGAATCGCTTTTATTTCATGTCGTCTTGATTATTATTAAGAGCCCTTTTTGTGTTTGAATTAGAAAGATCTCATCCATCTTCAGTCAGTTCAGAATGCAGCAGCAAGGCTTTTAACTAACACACCACAGATGGATAGCGCATTACTCCAGTTTCAATCTCCTTACACTGGCTACCCGGACGTTTTAGAACGTACGAACATTCATTTTCAACTTTTAGTCCTGACGTTTAGACCCCTGTGTGGTCAAGACCTGGCCATTATCTCTGACCTCCAGGAGCCCTACAGTTCTTCTTGCAGTCGGAGATCTTCTAGTCCAAGGCTGTTCATGGCTCCAGGAACACATTTTAAGGCCAGAGGAGATCAAACCTTCAGAGTTGTGCTCCCCAGATTGTAGAAGGTGTTTCTTCCATCTTTCTGATTCTTAGAGCAGCTGAAGACTCATTTATTCAGACTGGCTTTTAACCGGTTTTATATTAATGCAGTCTTATATTTTTTTTATGTTTTTTATCTTCTGTGTGTTTCTATTTATTGTGAAGCACTCTGTGGATGGTGACCTGTGAGAGGTGCTTTAAACTAGAATTTATTGTCACAACTGTAGTGACTAAAACACAGGGGCTCTGTCTATGTGCTGGAGAACAACTTCAAATCAAGATGCATTCACTGAATCTCACTTTAAAACACTGATGGTCAGTGATGGTCGGTGTGGAAAACATTACCAATCTGCACGTTGTTGGGGCCGATGTCGAACACGCCGACCATACGAGCGATGAAGTTGCGGATGGTTTTGAAGTTGATGCGGCCGATACTCCAGGAGCCATCGACCAGCAGCACGATGTCGGCCTTGGCTGAGGTCCTGCACTGATTGTCTGCAGAGACAGACGTGAAGGCTGGAAGTTACTGAGACGTCCAAAAATAACAACAGGTAGAGTGGATCTCAAAGGTCTACACCCCTGGCAAAATGTCAGGAGGCCATGATAAATCATTTTAATTCCTCCTGTTTAAATAAAAGGGGAAAATGTGGAAAGTAAAAAGGCGACAATGGTGTCCACAACCTGAAACTAATACTTCTGATCCAGCTCCAGCATTTAGTCCCTTTGTCTGTCAGCATCCCACGTCGTGACCTCTGCTCAAGTTCTCCAGATTTTGAGGGTCACTTCAACTCATTTGTATCCGAAACAGTTTCTGCAGTTGTGGATCCAAAGGTTAACTTTGGTTTTAGGAGATTGTAGCTAGGCACAGATGTCTTGTTTCTGGACGGTTTGTCTTCCCATAGTATATAAATAATGCACCCTCCTCCTGATTGATACCTTCATACGATGAGGTAATTCATGAGTTTTCTGCTGATTCAGAGCTGAACTTTATTCCAGGTGAATTAGATTTACTTCAATTAAAGTTGGATATGTAACCAACTGAGTGCTGAGAGTGAATCAAAAAGTGCGTCAACAGGGGTGTGAACACTTATTGTAGCTTTTTGTCTTTTATACTTTTCCCTCTGACTGATTTGTTAGACTTCAAGCTGAGCTGTAAGGGAATATTGTCCCATTAAATGAACGAATGATCACAGTCTTGTTTTCTGGTGTGTACACTGTTGAGATCCACTGTATCGGCTCAGTCTGCTCAGTCCGTGTGGAGGAAAAGTGACAGAAAAGATGAAGAAGAGAAAAGACAGAGAAGCTCCCAATCACAACAAATCATTTTACAAATCATTTAGCAACACAACGTATAACAGCTGTCATTGTTTTCTCTTCTTGCTGCAGCACATCCAGGCTGTCGCTCGGTTCAGCTGCCTCCTCCTGCAGCAGCAGTCTAAGGCTGGGCAAGCTCATTGCTCCTCCAGGCACCTGTGAGGGTGAAAAATATCTGCTCGTCCTCGTCTGCAGGACGGCACGCCCACTGGATGCCCAGTGATTACAAGCAGACAATTGTATAATTCACTTCTTTCCTAATATCCTGCAGAAACAGACGCTTGGAGCTAAAAGTGAGCCACATTCTGTTGCTGGAATAAAAACAGCCGAAATGCAAACAGAAAGCTTTTTATTGTTGTTCGGGGCCAACAGGCTCCTGAAGCCTCAGACCCTAAAACCAAAACAGCATCAAGTTCTTGGAAACATCTGACAGAAACTTGGTGTAGACCCGTCGGTCTGGAGGAATCATCTCATGTATGTAAACACAGATGCAGTCAGGAAACTTGGATTCCTGTGAAACAGTTCCTAACATCTCGATCAGTTAAAGCAGTTGCTTTAAACCAGAATCTGTAAAAAGTGCCATAATTGAACCTAAGCTTGTAAACACATTGCCTCATAAAAATCTTCACGCCTTTAAGTGTTTTAAGTTTTGTCCAATAACAAAAACGTCAGAGTTTTTATCGAGACCTCCGGTGACAGATCAACACAACGTAGTTCAGAACTTTGACGGCAGAAGATGAAGATTCATGATTTTCAACGTTTTTACTAATAAAAATCTGAAAAGTGTGGCGTGCATTTATATTCATCCTACCTGAGTCGGTACTTCGTAGAACCACATTTTGGCTGCAGGTCTTTTGGGGTTTGTCTTACCAGCTTGGAACATCTACAGACTGATGTTCTACCTGCAGTTTACATTTCCATCTATAATATGGGCATAATTTTATGAAAGAACGTGTGCAGGTGGAACATCTCAGCATGTTCCCTGATCCGTTTGCAGCCAGTCACCACAACTGATCCCCATTATAGCAGGAATTCCTGCCCAGAGTCAGCACCTCCTCACACTCTCCTATGAAGCAGAACACTTTCCGATCAGCGTACACATCTGCAGCAGTACACCTTCTGGATCAAATTAAAGTCTAAATGAAAACCAAACAGTTTTTTCCACACATCAGGGAACATAAATCTGGAAATATCTCCTTTTGCATGACTAAAGAAACATTTGGCTGGCAGATATAGAGCCCAGTGCTGCTTTCTGGGACCTAATGGATATGTATAAGTTTGTTCCAGCTCAACTGAAGATCATGACAAGGTGATGTTCTTCTCCCACGACGGGACAGACTGATGGTGGCCAGGAAAGATGCTTATGTGAGCAACTTCTAAATGTTGAAGTCTGTTAAAGAGCATTTGAGATTGTTCAGCAGTAAACTCCAGAAAGTAGGGAGGTGTGGAGGCATAGGCCAAGCAGCTCAGAATAATTTGTACTAATTATAGTCATCTGTGCCAAGATTCAATCAGCAATCCCCAAAAGACACTGATATTAATGCCTCTCGACAATGAATAACTCGGCGTTCTGGCAATGATCAGAGCAAAACTTGGAAATCCCAGCAGCTGTGCACAGAAATGAGCTGAAGCACAAAGCGTCTGGTCTGCAGGTCTGCTAACACTAAGCATTGTGTGGTAAGATGGATCCGTTTTTACCAGAAGGATCCAGAGGTGGAGGCTCGGGATCATCCATTAGTGTTGTCTTCTCCTCCCCAGCAAGAGGCAGGCTCACGCCTCCATCAAACATCCCAAAAACAGCAACAGAGTACTTTGTTCCTGCCCTGCCGGACAACCAGGAAAACCGTTCCTCAGTGAAAGAAGTGCTGTTTAGTAAGAGCTCATACATTTGTAAGAGTCGAGGGCTGAGCTTTAGGAAGGCATTCTAGAAGCTGAGTATGAGCTTGTTTTATCTGGTCCAGAACCAGTTTGGATGAGTGTTTATTGTCCTGTTGGAAACCCAATTATGTCCAAGTTTCAACCATCTAACTGTTGATCTTAGGTGAAGTTGAAGTCCTCTTTCTTCAGTATTCCATCTACTTTCTTCAGTGCAGTGCAACAGCCCCACAGCATAATGCTGCCACCACCTTGCCTTGCAGTTGGTACAGTGTTCTTAGGTTTGAAAGCCTTACCTTCACTCCTTTCTCTCCGTTGTGCAACAATCTTCGTCTCATCTGACCATCAAACTTTTATTCATCTCAGCAACATACAGAAATCCAATTGTGTCCCATTTCAGCCATCTGACCCAAACTGTCCTGTCGCCACTGTTTGAAGCCCAGTGTCACTGTCAACAGTGGGGCCAGATTAACATCACCAAGGACTGAGAGGGTGCTGACGAGGAGAGAAGCTCATATTCCAAAATTAACACCTTCAAGTTTGACTGAAATCTGCAGCGCCCACATGGACAAGCCAAGTGTATTCTGGATAAAGCCTTGATGGCCAAGACAAAGATCAACCTGTTGGAAATAATGTCAAGAGGAATGTTTGGAGGAGGCTTTTAAACTTAAGAACACTGTACCAGCTGTCAAGCACAGTGGTGGCAACAATATGCCTTGGAGATGAAACTTGGATACAGAAGGATTTTCCAACAGGAATTGATCCCAAACACTCATTGAAACTGACATTAAGCTTCTGGATTGGTCTTCCAAAAGCTCTGACCTAAATCGTGTGGGACCATGACTAGAACTGGGTCTTTTTCAGGAAACCGTCAAGTTTAAATGAACTCTGGCTGATGAAGAGCAGAGCGGTCAAACATCTGAATAAGGCCAGAAGCTTGTTGATGAAATAGAAAAGGTTGTGCTTGCTAAGAGACATTTAACTAAATACTGGTGGGCGTGTATGGATATATTTAAGCCAGTATGTATAATCATGATCCCTTTCTGGAGATTATCCACAATAAATTCAAACATCCTGCACCCACTTCGTGTTTTAAAAGTCAATGCAGTTGCCTGTTGTATAATCATTCCACCCTGGAAGAAGAACGGCTCCAATAAACCATTAGAAAAAACAGAATGTATCTGATGTTCCTGCTGGTGATGGGTGGAAGCTTCTGACTGCAGCCTGTAACTTTTGTTTTTCTATTCAATTAAATTTTTCAATTCAGTTTATTTATATAGCGCCAATTCACAACACATGTTGTCTCAAGGCACTTCACAACAGTCAGGTTCATACATTCCAATTAATCTTAATCATTGAACAGTGCAGTCAGATTCTGTTATTTATTCAAATTGGATAAAAAGTTTTTTCTATCTAAGGAAACCCAGCAGATTGCATCCAGTCAGTGACTTGCAGCATTCACTCCTCCCGGATGAGCATGTAGAGACAGTGGACAGTCACTGGCGTTGACTTTGCAGCAATCCCTCATACTGAGCATGCATGTAGCGACAGTGGAGAGGAAAAACTCCCTTTTAACAGGAAGAAACCTCCAGCAGAACCAGAACCAGGCTCAGTGTGAGCGGCCATCTGCCACGACCGACTGGGGGTTAGAGAGAACAGAGCAGAGACACAAAGAGAACAAAGAAGCACTGATCCAGGAGTACTTTCTATGGGAAGGAAAAGGTAAATGTTAATGGATGTAGCTCCTATTAAATACAAAACCATTCTGCAGCTTACCTGAGTTCCTCCAGAACCACTGTGTTATCATATGGACCAACATTGAGTTCCTTTGGGTCCACGTCATTTTCTGTGGGGTGAAAGGTCACTTTGTAGCCCTTAACATTCCCAGGAGCAGGATCCCAGGAGACTCTGAAACTGGTCTTGGTGGGCTCTGAGGTCTGCAGATTCCTGGGAGCCTTGTAAGGCGACACTGAAATAAAAAAGAGCAAAACCTTGAGGACAAACTCGTCAAGAGATAAAGTCCTATTGGAGGTGTAAAGATCAGCCACACATTCAAGCCAGTTTCCTTAATCATAATACAATTCCTTGAACTCAGTGTAGTTCAATAGAAAGCCTGGGGTCACGTGTGTTAATATTGCAGGCATGAATTAAATGTGTTCAACTGTGATTTTAGAGATCAGCTGTGAGAAGAACTCATCTAAACAAGCTGCTTCAACTTCTGATAGCACCACAATAATCACTGGAAGATGTCTGCACCAGGATGACTACTGGAGGAGGCACCACAAAAGATCATCTCACCTAACAATTTCCTCTGTCACACCAACTCTCTGCATATCTGTCTGCCAGTCCATCACAACTGCAATCAAAAAGCAGCTCAGATACATGACCTAACCCTCACACCTCACCACTATCTCACTGTACCACCTTTACATACCGGACTCCTACTCCTACACCTGGACCATAGTTCTGACCGTAGTTCTGTAGTTCTTCTCTCTTCATTTCATGTTATTAATGAGCTTCAGACAGACAGACATGGATGGATGGATGGATGGATGGATGGATGGATGGATGGATGGATGGATGAATGGATGGATGGATGGATGGATGGACGGACGGACGGACGGATGGATGGACTGAGAATAAAGTCATCCATACTCTAACATCTTATTTCGTACTTCTCCAGGTTACGAAGGAACCCTTAAAAGTTTATCTGAAAACTGTTTTAACCCCATAACAGCTGAAATGATGTAGCTCACAAGAGCCATGAAAAGCTTCACGTCTGAATGTGATTCATAATTACTCAGGTTTTCAGACTAGAACAGGTTTAAACCTCAGGGTTAAGATGGTGCATTTGTCACATGGAAATGTCCAAGCAGTGTCTCAGATGGACGTGTCTCTGCTGTGTCTCAGATGAACGTGTCTCTGCTGTGTCTCAGATGGACGTGTCTCTGCTGTGTGTCAGATGGACGTGTCTCTGCTGTGTCTCAGATGGATTTGCCTGTGGTGTCTCAGATGGACGTGTCTCTGTGGTGTGTCAGATGGACGTGTCTCTGCTGTGTCTCAGACGGACGTGTCTCTGTGGTGTGTCAGATGGACGTGTCTCTGCTGTGTCTCAGACGGACGTGTCTCTGCTGTGTCTCAGACGGACGTGTCTCTGCTGTGTCTCAGATGGACGTGTCTCTGTGGTGTGTCAGATGGACGTGTCTCTGCTGTGTCTCAGACGGACGTGTCTCTGCTGTGTCTCAGATGGACGTGTCTCTGCTGTGTCTCAGACGGACGTGTCTCTGCTGTGTCTCAGATGGACGTGTCTCTGTGGTGTGTCAGATGGACGTGTCTCTGCCGTGTGTCAGATGGACGTGTCTCTGTTGTGTCTCAGATGGACGTGTCTCTGTGGTGTGTCAGATGGACGTGTCTCTGCTGTGTCTCAGACGGACGTGTCTCTGCTTTGTCTCAGATGGACGTGTCTCTGTGGTGTGTCAGATGGACGTGTCTCTGCTGTGTCTCAGACGGACGTGTCTCTGTGGTGTGTCAGATGGACGTGTCTCTGCTGTGTCTCAGACGGACGTGTCTCTGCTGTGTCTCAGACGGACGTGTCTCTGCTGTGTCTCAGATGGACGTGTCTCTGCTGTGTCTCAGATGGACGTGTCTCTGTGGTGTGTCAGATGGACGTGTCTCTGCTGTGTCTCAGACGGACATGTCTCTGCTGTGTCTCAGATGGACGTGTCTCTGCTGTGTCTCAGACGGACGTGTCATTGCTGTGTCTCAGATGGACGTGTCTCTGTGGTGTCTCAGACGGACGTGTCTCTGCTGTGTCTCAGATGGACGTGTCTCTGTGGTGTGTCAGATGGACGTGTCTCTGCCGTGTGTCAGATGGACGTGTCTCTGTTGTGTGTCAGATGGACGTGTCTCTGCTGTGTCTCAGATGGACGGGTCTCTGTGGTGTGTCAGATGGACGTGTCTCTGCTGTGTCTCAGATGGACGCATCTCTGCTGTGTCTCAGATGGACGTGTCCCTGCTGTGTCTCAGATGGACGTGTCTCTGCTGTGTCTCAGATGGATGTGCCTGTGGTGTCTCAGATGGACGTGTCTCTGTGGTGTGTCAGATGGACGTGTCTCTGCTGTGTCTCAGATGGACGTGTCTCTGCTGTGTCTCAGATGGACGTGTCTCTGCTGTGTCTCAGATGGATGTGCCTGTGGTGTCTCAGATGGACGTGTTTCTGTGGTGTGTCAGATGGACGTGTCTCTGCTGTGTCTCAGATGGACGTGTCTCTGCTGTGTCTCAGATGGACGTGTCTCTGCTGTGTCTAAGATGGACGTGTCTCTGCTGTGTCTCAGATGGACGTGTCTCTGCTGTGTCTCAGATGGACGTGTCTCTGCTGTGTCTCAGATGGATGTGCCTGTGGTGTCTCAGATGGACGTGTCTCTGTGGTGTGTCAGATGGACGTGTCTCTGCTGTGTCTCAGATGGACGTGTCTCTGCTGTGTCTCAGATGGACATGTCTCTGCTGTGTCTCAGATGGATGTGCCTGTGGTGTCTCAGATGGACGTGTTTCTGTGGTGTGTCAGATGGACGTGTCTCTGCTGTGTCTCAGATGGACGTGTCTCTGCTGTGTCTCAGATGGATGTGCCTGTGGTGTCTCAGATGGACGTGTCTCTGTGGTGTGTCAGATGGACGTGTCTCTGCTGTGTGTCAGATGGACGTGTCTCTGCTGTGTGTCAGATGGACGTGTCTCTGCTGTGTCTCAAATGGATGTGTCTCTGCTGTGTCTCAGACGGACGTGTCTCTGTGGTGTGTCAGATGGATGTGTCTCTGCTGTGTCTCAGATGGATGTGCCTGTGGTGTCTCAGATGGACGTGTCTCTGCTGTGTCTAAGATGGACGTGTCTCTGGTGTGTCAGATGGACGTGTCCCTGCTGTGTCTCAGATGGACGTGTCCCTGCTGTGTCTCAGATGGACGTGTCTCTGCTGTGTCTCAGATGGACGTGTCTCTGCTGTGTCTCAGATGGATGTGCCTGTGGTGTCTCAGACGGACGTGCCTCTGCTGTGTCTCAGATGGACGTGTCTCTGCTGTGTCTCAGATGGACGTGTCTCTGTGGTGTTTCAGATGGTTTTTTTTTTTTTTTGTGCCTGGGTTTTGTTGAGGGACGTGTCTCTGCTGTGGAAAATGGACGTGTCTCTGGGTTTTGTGGGGGGTAATTTTATAAATTTTTTTTTTTTTTTTTGGTTGTAGATACGGTGATGTTGTAGGTGGTGATGGGCTGCAGACGCTTAATGATGGTGGAGGTGGTGGTTCCTGGGATCTTGAGGACAACCTCTTTGCCTCCGTCAGTGGGAACGTACTTCAGACGGTAGTTGATCACGTTTCCTGGAGCTGGAATCCATGTGATTTTCATGGTTCGCTCCGTCTCATGTGACACCGTCAGACTTTTAGCAATTGGAGAAGCTGGAGACAGAAACATCACAGATCATTTCTTCTCTGTTTTTTTCATCACAGTCTGTCTTTTTAAATATCAATATCCACCTGTAGAGGTAGACACTGCTGTGTCCTCTGCTTCTTGATCTGAAATGAATCTCCATGTAGCAGTCATGATTTTATGGGATTCTTCTTAAATAAAATTGATTCTATTAAGAAGAAAATCTTTGACATACTCCCGAAGATGATTACTTCATTCTCATCAAGTGAGACAACATTGGAAATAACTGTAGAACCTGATCTGTGTTTGGACTGTTTTGAATCCTGTGAGCTTCCTGAGGTATCAGAAAAATATTAGCTTCATCTCTAAACCATCAACTTGTAATGTTAGACCCCCCCCCCCCCATCCCCCCCCCCCCCAAATATTTAAGGAAGTGTCGCTCTGATTACCAGACCCATTTTAGATATGATTAATTTATCTTTAGTAAATCGATATGTAACACAAGCCTTTTAAGGTAGCTGTAATTAAACCTTTGGCTTAAGAAACCTCGCCTTGATCGAGATGACTTAATAAATACAGGACCGATTATCCAATCTTCCAGAGCTTCAGAGTTCATCATAGCAACTGAAAACAGCCTCTGCTGAAAGTCACTAATGATATTCTTATGGCTTCAGATAAGGACTTGTGTCTGTAATGGTTCTGTTAGATCTCAAGTGCTGCATTTGATACAGTCGATCATAATATTCTCTTAGGAAAAGGCTGGAATATGCTGTAGGGATCAGGGGACAGCACTAGGCTGGTTTAAATCTTATCTGTCTGACAGATTCCAGTTGTGCATGTAAATGATAAATCATCTTTAACTCCAGGGTTAATTGTGGAGTACCACAGGGTTCAGTACTTGGCCAATTTCACTTACTATATTTACTAATATCAGGCAGCATAGGGTTTTAAATTTTCACTGTACTCTGATGATTACTCAGCTTTAATTACCATAAATCATTCGATGAAACCCAACCAGTTAGATAGACTACAAGCATGTCTTGAGGACATAAAAACTTGGATGACTTTAAATTTTCTGCTCTAAATTCAGACAAGACAGAAGTTGTCGTCTTTGGACCGGAGTCTTTAAAAAAGAAACTGCTTAGTCAATCACTTAACCGGATGGCATAAAAATTGACCTCCGATAATAAAGTAAAAAACCTTGGTGTTATTTTTGACCAGGACATGTCATTTAAAATACCCATATTTTAAACAGGTTTCTAGGATTTCCTTCTTTCACCTCCGGAACATTGCAAAAATTAGAAATATCCTGTCCAGGATTGATGCTGCAAAACTAGCTCTGCATTTGTTCTTCAAGGCTGGACTATTGTAATTCTTTACTATCAGGATGTCCACAAAAACGCAGTTAAAAGCCTTCAGCTGATTCAAAATGCTGCAGCAAGAGTCTGATGAAATTAAAAAAGAGAGATCATATTCACTACTTTAGCTTCCCTTCATGGCTCCCTGGTTAAATTCCAGAATAGAAATTTAAAATTTTCTCCTCTCACATAATAAAAGCCCTTAATGATTTAGCATCCATCATTACATCAGAGATCTGATGTGTTCCATACGTTCCTAACAGAGCACTTCGTTCTCAGACTGCAGGTTACTGGTGGTTCTTAGAGTCTCTAGAAGTAGAATGGGAGGGCAGATACTTTAGTTATCGCTCCTCTCCGTGGAACCAGCTCCCAGTTTTAGGTCGTGAGGCGGACACCCTGTCTACTTTTAAGGTAGGCTTAAAACTTCCTTTTTGATAAAGCTTATAGTTAGAGGGGCTTAGTTTATCAGGGAGGGAGCCTTCCTACCCCTGTTGGATGGAGTAAGGGGGAGTCAGGTTTAGCCTAAAACGGCTTCCCCAGGGTTTATGGTTGAGGTGAAACACCACCCTCCATTTTGCTACTGTATGACCCCTTCTCTTTCCAATGGTTATAATCAATCTGGACAGAGAGAGGTATCCGATCCTTGTGGTTTTTAGTAGAATAATGACATCAGTGGGAACCTTTGTGTGCCTTGAGACGACATTGTTGTAAATGTAAGCGCCAGTAACAAATAATCTGAACTGAAAACAGTGTGTAGTATGCTGCTATAGGGCTTAGCTGCTGGAGGACATAATGACCACTTTCACCCTCTTCGATACTTTCTCACAATACTCTCCAATTTTGGCCTTATTTGCTGTTATTTCAGCGTTTTAACTTTGTTCTCTTCTCTTTCTCTTCTAGAAGCTACACCTGGTCTGACTCTGTGTGTACCTGTGACACCTTTCTGGAGAGGGGAATACCTCCAAGCTTCTGCTGGCAACAACTTAATGGTCACCCTCTACCGATGATCCACATTTGCCTGTCTTTCAGTGTTTACCCCTTTTCTTCTCCCTAGACATAGCTACTGACGGAGCTTTACTGTAAACTATAACTCTATGTGCTCTTCAGACTCTAACCTTGAAAACTGGTCAGGCGGTTTATATGTTCCTTCTTCTAGGTGAAACGACTAAAAGGAGCTACATCCATTAACATTTTACTTTTCTTCCCATAGAAAAAGTACTCCTGGATCAGTGCTTCTTTGTTATCTTTTGTGTCTCTGCTCTGTTCTCTCTAACCCCCAGTCGGTCGTGGCAGATGGACGGCTCACACTGAGCCTGGTTCTGCTGGAGGTTTCTTCTGTTAAAGGGAGTTTTCCTCTCCACTGTCGCTACATGCATGCTCAGTATGAGGGATGCTGCAAAGTCAACGCCAGTGACTTCCACTGTCTCTACATGCTCATCCAGGAGGAGTGACTGCTGCAAGTCCACTGACTGAGATGCAATCTGCTGGGTTTCCTTAGATAGAAAAACTTTTTATCCAATTGAATAAATAAACTGAATCTGACTGCACTGTTCAATGATTAGGATTAATTGGAATGTATGTACCTGACTTTTGTGAAGTGCCTTGAGATGACATGTGTTGTGAATTGGCGCTATATAAATAAACTGTATTGAAATTGAATTAAACCCCCTCCTTCTCCCTGTGCCCTAGTTGAAGCTTCAAGACAAACCCAACCTGTCCAGAGGAGATCCCTGACAGGAAATGGTAAACACATTCCCCTTTTTGTGAAACTAAATAACTGAGTGTGATGCATCTGAAGGGGATTAAGCAGCTTTGCAGGGGAAGAGAACTGCATGTAAAGTTAATGGTCCCAGGGTAAACTTTTCATACTACCTAATTTCAGCCTGGAAGGATTTTATTGGTGGAGAGAATTAGGGCTGTAAACATTTCATTGTATGGCTGAAAAATGTCTCTCAGCTACAGATCAGACCATTCTGCTGAGGGATGAGGAGAATCTGTTTGGTTTGACGCTGCTTTGGTTCTAGAGGTCTAACTGAGTGGATTTGGTTTCCCATGTTTGCGAACAGAAAGAGGAATGTGCTGATGTTTTAGAGAGCATCTCAGGTTTGATATGTGTCAACAAAGGAGTGAAAAATAAAATGTTGGTTCAAATAGTGCACTTTCTATTCACTAATTGGATCCTAAATGTAGGAAGATATGAGGAATAAATAACTAGGTTTTCAGCCTAGTTGGCAGAATGAAACGTTTCACATTTAGGTAAAACATGGATACTATAAACATGGAAACAAACATAGATATCCGGCTTCCGCCACAGTCCAGAAATTGCCCTGAGGTATGATCATGTGCCTACACGATTGTCCTGTGTGTCTTTGTGTTGTCCTGTGATGGACTGCTGACCTGTCCAGGGTGGACCCAATAACTCCTGGAGACAGGCAGCAAACCCCCTCCCCCAACATGGACATGTATGTAAAGACAACGGATGGATGTTCCTGGAGGCCTGCAGACAGCTTCTATGACTTCATTGGTTAGTTAGTGTGTTCAGCTCCAGGTCCCGTCCAATCAGATAAGTTTACCACAGGTGGAGACCAATCCAGCTGCAGAAAGTTCTCAGGAATCAGCAGTGGAAATCAGATGAACCTGAGCTCCATTATGACTGTTGCAGCAAAGGGTGTGAATAATAATGTAAATTATACTGTGACTGATTTTTATTCACTTTTTATTGATCACAATAATTGTTTTGACCTTTTATTCTTTGATGCTTGTCTTTTAATTAATCATAAATATAAATAAATAACATTTTATAAATAAAATGGTATGATATGTTTAAATGTTTATATTTACAAAAATGTCTAAAAATGTATTTGAATGAAAACTATAGTCAGGGGATGAATACTTTGTGGTAGCACTGTATAATATTAGTCTTTATGGCATCATCAGATGTCTGGTGAAATAACCTTTTAGGAGGAGATTGTATTAAACTCCAATGCAATATTTTAGACAATAAAATAGTTCAAATGTTACATAGAAATATGATATTTCTACTTCCTTCATCTTGCTGCTTATACAAAGGAAAGATATCCCAGCTATTCTAAACACATCCAGTAAGGAGACTATGCAATAAATGCCGTGCCAGATATAGAACTACAGGACCTAAAGCAGAAGGTTTCTCTGTCCAGCTGCTGGAACCTCCTGGACTTAAGAAAATGTGGAGGTGACCAACTTAAAAATGGACCAACAGATTGAGTTTCTCTGGTAGCTTCTATGTTTAGCAGCAATACTTGTTTGTTTGTGCATATTTGAAATAAACCAAGCAGGACATCATATCTATATTTATATTTCCATCGAAAGCAGCCCACTCAGAGTTTGCAGAGCCTCTTACCATCAGTGGTTTCCAGTCCAGTGAGTGGGTCACTGTCTTTGTAACTATAGGTGGCGATCACAGTCACTTGGTAACGCGTCTCTGAAGTTAGACCTTCTAGGATGGTGGAAGTTGCATCTCCTGGCACTGTTTTCTCTCCGTGCTCCTCAGAAAACAAAGACTTCCAGTAAACTTGATAAGCCTGTACGTTCCCAGGCGCCGGCGTCCAGGACGCCCTAAAACTGGTGTTGGTTACTTCACTGGTGACCAGGTCCTTAGGTGGGCCGGCCTCTGAAATCAAAGGGAACATTTATATATTTACAGTTCTAAAGCTACACAACATTAGGGCTCACTATTATATTCAAAATTATTCACCTTAGAAATCTTATAGTAATTTGTTAAACTGAATGTTTCTCAGCTTTTTTTGCTTTGGGTGAAAATCACTTCCCACATCCCAGATGTTTTTTACGCTTACAATCAAAATAATTCACTTACTCAGTGGCTCTATGCATGCATTTGCCAAGAACATTTAGAAAATCCACCGTCTCTTTAAAACAAAGGAACCATTATATTTACTGGCAGATGAAAATATCTTTAAAGTGGAAAGTATTAGGTCATAGAGTGGACAGCAGAGCTATAAAAGAACAGACACAACTGGATAAACACATGTGAAGAACTGAATCTCTTGATTTTTTATTGTTACAACACTTCTGGTGCTTTCATGAGCACAAAGCTATGAAGACAGATGGGAATAAAAGTCCTTCAGGTCAAAGCAACTCAGACTTTAACCAAAGTGGTTTCAGTCCACAGAATGCTGGTAGAACTTAGAAGGAGAAATGAGCTTACAGTACCTTTTTAATTTAAAATATCATTGGAGTGACAACAGCCCCAATGCTCTCCTCCAAGTACCTTACAAATGTCCTTGCTGGACTCTTACAAGCAGCCAAAATGAGCTAAGCCAATGGGATCTATGAGTCTTTGAGAGAGCAGTCGTGTCCATCTGAGCCTGAAGTGTTTGGCTCAAAGCAAGTCTAAATATACAACAAATGAACTCTTATAGAAACTCATAGAGGCTCTTTCTCCATAACTAGTTATCCTTAAATATTGATTAATGTGTTCAGATCTACTGTTACATTTGATTTTAAATTATCTATATCACTGAAATTGTTTTTGTTGCTTTAATAAAGTTTAATTTAATATTTTTTTCTCTATGTTGGATGGATGGATGGATGATGGATGGATGATGGATGGATGGATGGATGACGGATGGATGGATGGATGACGGATGGATGGATGGATGGACGGATGGATGATGGATGGATGGATGGATGACGGATGGATGATGGATGGATGATGGATGGATGAGATGGATGGATGGATGGATGGATGGACGGATGGATGGATGGATGGATGATGGATGGATGGATGGATGGATGGATGGATGGATGGATGATGGGATGGATGGATGGAGGACGGCATGGTATGGATGGATTGATGGATGGATGATGGATGGATGATGGATGGATGGATGGATGACGGATGGATGGATGATGACGGATGGATGGATGGATGATGGAATGGATGGATGGATGGGGATGGATAGGATGGATGACGGTATGGATGAGGACGGATGGATGGATGGATGGATGATGGATGGATGATGGATGATGGATGGATGACGGATGATGGATGGATGGATGATGGATGATGGATGGATGGTATGGATGGAGGATGGATGACGGATGGATGGATGGATGATGGGATGGATGGATGGATGATGGATGATGGATGGATGATGGATGGAGGATGGATGGATGGATGATGGATGGATGGATGGATGGATGGATGATGGCATGGATGGAGGATGGATGATGGGATCGGATGGATGGATGATGGATGATGGATGGATGGACTGGATGGATGGATGGTGGATGATTGGATGGTAGGATGGGATGAAATGGATGATGGATGGATGATGGAGATGATGGATGGATGATGGATGGATGATGGATGGGATGAGAATGATGGATGTGATGGATGGATGATGGATGATGATGATGGATGATGATGGATGATGGATGATGATGGAGGATGATGGATGGATGATAGTGATGAGGATGGATGGATGGAATGATGGATGGAGGATGGATGAATGGATGGATTTGGAGATGGATGATGGATGGGTGGCGTGGATGGATGGATGGAGAGGATGGGATGGATGGCGGATGGATTGGATGATGGATTTATGGAGAGATGGATGGATGGATGGCGGATGGATGGATGGATGGATGGTAGAGACATGGATGGATGGATGATGTGATGGTGATGGATGGATGGTGATGATGGATGATGGATGGATGGATGATGGATGGATGGATGGATGGATGGATGATGGGATGGATGGATGATGGATGATGGATGGAGATGGAGGATGAGGATGGATGGATGATAGATGTGATGACTGGATGGATGAGATGGATGATGATGGATGATGATGGATGGATGGATGGATGGATGGATGGATGGATGGATGAGGATGGATGGATGGATGGATGGATGGATGATGATGGATGGTATGGATGAGGATGGATGGATGGGATGGTGGGTGGATGGATGGATGGATGATGGATGGGATGGCGGATGGATGGATGATGGATTATGGATAGATGGATGGATGGATGGCGGAGATGATGGATGGATGGCAGATGGATGGTAGAGGGACATGGATGGATGAGATGGATGGATGGTATGATGGATGGTGGAGATGGATGGATGGATGGATGGATAGATGGATGATGGTAGGATGGAGGGATGGATGATGGATGGATCGGATGGATGATGGAGGAATGGATGGATGGAGGATGGGATGATGGATGGATGGATGATGATGGATGGATGATGGATGGATGGATGGATGGATGGATGATAGGATGGATGAGGATGGATGGATGGATGACGGAGGATGGATGGATGGATGACGATATGGATGGAGGATGGATGAAACGACGGATGGATGGATGGATTGGATGGATGGATTATGGATGGATGGATGATGATGGATGGATGGAGGGATGGATGATGGATGATGGATGGATGATGATGGGGGAAATGGATGACAGGATGGAGGTGGATGACGGAGGGATGGATGGATGGATGGATGATGGATGGATGATGGATGGATGGAGGATGACGGATGGATGGATGGATGGATGAGATGGATGGATGGAGGGATGGCATGGATTGATGGATGGATGACGGATGGATGGATGGATGGATGCGGTGGATGGTAGGGATGATGATGGAATGGATGGATGGAGGATGATGGGATTGGATGATGGATGATGATGGATGGATGGATGGATGATGATGGATGGAGGAGGATGGAGTATGGATGGGATGGATGGATGATGGATGATGGATGGATGGCATGATGGATGGATGGATGGTGTGGATGATGGATGGATGGATGGATGAATGATGGATGATGGATGGATGATGGATGGATATGGATGGAGGATGATGGATGATGGGATGATGGATGGGATGGATGATGGATGGATGATGATGGAGGATGGATGGAGATGGTGGATGGATGGATGGATGGATGGATGGATGGTATGGATGGGATGGATGTCGATGGATGAGGATGGATGATGGAGATGGATGGATGGATGGATGATGGATGATGGATAGGATGGATGATGGATGGATGGATGGATTGATTTTGGATGGATGATGGATGGATGGATGATAGAGGGATGGATGGGTGGGTGGGTGGATGGATGGAGAGGAGGATGGTGGTGATGGAGATGGATGGATGGTGGAGGATGATGGAGGATGGATGGATGGATGAAGAGGTGTGGATGGATGATGGATGATGGATGATGATGAGGGTGATGGAGGTGATGGATGGATGGATGGAGGGATGGATGGAGGATGGATGGATGGATGGATGGATGGGTGGTGATGGAGGATGATGGTGATGATGGATGGAGGGGGGGATGATGGATGGATGGATGGATGGATGGATGGGTGGATGGTGTGGATGGATGGATGGATGATGGATGGATGGATGGATGGATGGATGATGGATGGATGGATGATGGATGGATGTGATGGATGATGGATGGATGGATGGCGGATGGATGGATGGATGGATTATGGATAGATGGATGGATGGATGGCAGATAGATGGTGGATGGATGGCGGATGGATGGTAGAGACATGGATGGATGGATGGGTGGATGGATGGATGGATGGATGGATGATGGATGGATGGATGGAGGATGGGATGGGAAAGGATGGATGGATGGATGATGGATGGGATGGATGGATGGATGATGGATGGATGGATGGATGGAGGATGGTGATGGATGGATGATGGATGGGAGGATGGATGGATGGATGGATGGGTGATGGATGGATGGATGATGGATGGATGATGGATGGATGGATGATGGATGGATGGATGGGGTGGATGGATGGATGGATGGAGGATGGATGGATGGATGGATGATGGATGGATGATGGATGGATGGATGGATGGATGGATGGGATGGATGGTGGATGGATGGATGGATGATGGATGGATGATGGATGGATGATGGAGGATGGATGGATGGTGGATGGATGATGGATGGAATGATGGATGGATGGATGGATGGATGATGGATGGATGGATGATGGATGGATGATGGATGGATGGATTGATGGATTGGATGGATGGATGGATGGATGGATGGATGGAGATGGATGGATGGAGGATGGATGGATGATGGATGGATGATGATGGATGGATGGATGGATGGATGGATGGATGGAGGATGATGGATGGATGATGGATGGATGATGGATGGATGGATGGACCCTCATGGAATAAATGTTGGTTCTGATGTCTGTCCAGCAGCTCCAGGATCATGAATCCTGGTTTAGGTCTGATGCTGATTGTTGACGTACAATAAACAGACCAACGTGGCACATCGGTCTGCTACATCATGAAGGTCCAGTCTGAGTCTTTCCAGACTCATAACCACACCTTTAATCCACAGAAACCAAAAGAGCAGACCACTGGAAACATTCTGAGCAATGGGACGAGCAGTTTGGGTCAGTACCAAAATCTACCGGTAGACATCAGTCTGAAGAGATGAGGTTCCAGTTTCTAATCTGTTAGTATTGGACAACACTTCAGGAATACGACTCAAGTCCCAGAGATTTTCTTTCCTTTTAGGAGGTGTACCTCTAATTGGCATCATTCTTCTCCACCTGAGGAGCAGCTGACTGCGGTGCTGTTCAGGTCCAGTTTCTGATTCTCTCAGGAGGATTGTATCTGCTGGCTCCTGATTAAGCAGATGTCTTTAAGCTCTGCTGAGGTCTGCCAGTCACAGTGGAAAGACTCTGGATTATTAGCTTGTATAAACTCAGGTAGTTCATATGTTCCATCAACCATCAGAGGGTGAGCGCTCCTTGATGTGCAGACAGTTCCTGCAGTAATCTTACGGGTGGCCCAGATGGAGGACAACAGACGAACTTCACTCTGCTGGATTCATGCAGGATTCAAAGGGAAAAGGCTGTAAACAGCTTAGAGATCATAAGTCATCTTTTTCTGTATATTTTACTAATCTGTGCTTCCTATATTAACATTTGTTAATCAAAGCAGATTCATGTGTTAGAATGGCCTAGTCAAAGTCCAGACCTAAATCTTACTGAGAATCAGTGGTACGATGAATTGGCAGATGTGCAAAGAGCTCTTTGTGTTGGTCTATCATAGAAAATCCCCATAATCCCAATAAAATAGTCTGGAGTTTGAGGTTGGAATGGGATACAATGTGGATCAGGGGGTGTAGATACTTTTGCAAGGCTCTGTAGCAGCTGAAACCTAAAACTATTTAAACAGAACAAGTTCTGTGTCCAAATCTGATGTCTGCAGGGAAATCAGAGACAAAGAACAAGCATCATAACCCAGTGCAGCATGAGTGTGTCTTTGGGTGTTCTGATGACTTTGAGTAACACTAAAGGAGAAGAGCATGATGTTCTGGAAACTTCTTACATCACTCACCAGATAATTACATCATTTCACAGAATGCCAGACATCAGTCTGACTCTGAAAGGTTTTCCACTCCACAGCAGCATCACACTGCACCAGTCCCATAATCAGACAGTCCTGGAGAACCTCAGAGTTTCCGATTGGACCGTTAAGCTGAGTGAGCTGGTTTTACAGCTTGACCTTAAAAATGACTCCTCTGTAAAACCACTGAATCTGATGCATCACAGAAAACACAGCAACCCTGGGAAGTTGGCTCATCACTGAGTTTTCCACTTTAGCCTCCATAAATGAGTCCCAGGTGAAACCCCGAAGAAGTTCGGACTCTACAATAAACAGACTGAGCTCACTGGTTTTTATGTGGGCGCAGAATCAGGACAGCAGAGTTCTCCGCAGCAGAACCGCCTGCCAGCTGCCTCTGATGTGGCCCAAATCCAGTGGTATCTGGACGCCTCTTCCAGACTGGAGCAGTCCTGTAGGACAGAGACACCCTGCTGGGGTTGAGAGCCAACCTGACATCGAATAAACTCCAAAACAGGTTGAGATGTTTGGATTAGTGAGGAACAGGGATCAGGGAGGAATCTGGAGGCCAAGCAGGAACTGCTAGCAGGAAAATAGCATCAAAGACATGGAGACAAAGCCGGAGATGGAGGAATGTGGGAGGAATTGGGAAAGTCGACACAGGAACGGGTTGTCCCTGCTCGTCCTAACCTTCCAGCCCGCCTCCCAGCTGGGTCACATTCTTGTCTGGTCTTGCTGGTTCTCATCTTAACCTTTCAGAGCGCAGGTCGCCTGGTCCGTCTCTGCCTGGATACCATCATGACACGATGAAGACCAATCAGCGAGTCCTCGGCAGGTCTACAATAGTCCGACCTCAGATGAACAAAAACATGCCACATGTTATCATGTACCACAAAGTTGGACCGTTGATGCCTCTCCTATTCTCTAAAGAGGGATCACTGACTTTTTCATCTGAAGGACAGAAGGAAGCAGCTTGAAACACGGACTGGTTTGATTTAGGATTTGGTCGTCTGCCAGAGAGACTCAAGGTAATTACAATAAAGCCTGGCTGGACCATTAGGTGAGTTTCTCGGCCATAAAAGTTCTTCATGTTGGGGATCAGTAAGCCAGAGCTATCTATAAAAGCAAAGTGACTCGTTAGATGATTTAAAGACAAATAATTATCTGACATGTCTACATTAAATGTTTAAGCACAATTAAATGCATCATAATGAATCCATTTCAGATCAGTGGGTCAACAATAAACAGTTATTAGAATTATTTGCTTATTTTTGGTTGATCTATAAAACACCGAGAATCATTTTAACAGATATTACAGTTCCTATATGACCTGATTGTAGTAGCAACAGCTGCTGGGTCCAATCCTAGTTCTGTTTGGACCTCTATATCTTGGCCATCCTTTTCATTAGAATCATCATTATAGTTCAACCGGGTGATACAAAATTGGACTTTATCTGACCCGGTTATCATTCTGATCCCTTTTCTAGTTTTTCCACAATCAGAGTTTAAGTTTTCATGTTCAGCTTAGAGTGTGATGATGGTTCTGAGGCGGTGAAATGGTAAGAACCTTTTGGATTTAACCTCCTTTCAAGGCCACAGTTTCACCTCCACATGTCCAGGTTCTCCATCCAGGTGTTTCTGTCTCCTTCCAGCTGGTGTGTCTCCCACTGCTGTAGGACTTTCTGAGCAATCAGAGCCCAGAGAGCAGAGAGACGCCCACTCTCATTCACTACCAGTAGACTTCAGTTCTGGATGGTTCTATAGAAACAACATTGCCTTGCAAGAAGTCCTGGGTTCTAATCCCGGCCTGGGAACTATCTGCATGGAGTTTGCATGTTCTCCTCTGTGCATGTGTGAGTTCTCTCCAGCCTCCTCCCACAGTGCAAAAGACATGACCGTTGGTTACCTGGTTTCTCTAATTAGACCCCAGGTATGAGTGTGAGCATGGCCGTTTGTCCTGTGTGTCTCGGTGTTGTCCCGTGATGGACTGACAACCTTTCCAGAGAGTCCCCTCCTCTCGCCCAACGACTGCTGGAGGTAGGCACCAACCTCACCCACCGACCCTGCAACCTGTCAGACCTCCTACAGTGCCCTCACTGCAGGAGACCTACTTCATATTTGTTGGACACCCCCCAAGAAAAAAGTTCTGCCCAGAATTTATGTCCGAATGATGTGATTTTGTTCTTGTAAGTCTGGTAGACAGAACCTATTTGGGTCTTCTCCTGAGTATGTATTGGCCTCAGCCAAGTTGATGTTCTGGGAAACAGCTGCATTTAGATGCTTCAGAATGTCTTTTAAAATATATATGTTCAATTTTATGTTGGTTAATTTTTATATTTAATAAACTATAAATGAACTCGTAAAAAGGTTTTCACTACATAATTAGGAACAAACAGCACATATTAATATATTCATTCTGTGATAAAAATAAATGTCAAATCGGTGTAAAAGTAAAAGAGTTTGAGTTTTACAGAAGCAATATAGATGCAAACTGTCTGCAAAGTCCAAGAGGAAGCTGGAAATCTAAAACTCAGGCCAATTTTGGACCCTTTGGTTAGAGTATTTATGACTGCCTGGCTGCATGACTTTATTACATCAGCTGCAGAAAATGAAGTTTCAGAGGATGATGCCTTAGAAAAAAATCTCTTCGGTGCACCAGAGTGGAAATTTTTCCTGTTAATCATCCACTGTGTCCTTGACTGGGAGACAAACTGGATGGGAAGCAGCCGGATCGTCTGTCCAAGAAGGCTTGGCATGTAAAACCCAACTCCCAGTTGCTCCTGTGGACCAGCACGGTAGAAAAACTGTGTTTATACTGGGCACCAACCAGGATTTGGACAACTGGAAGAGACCCCAGAAGTGAATTATGTTGAAACAATTCCTTGTTAAAAAGGAACAGTTAAAATAAATCAATGAGTCATCGGGTTTTTACTGCCTGCTGCTAACACTTACTGCTGATGATCACAGCCTTATTGTTTATATGTGTGTGTTTTTCCTCTGCTGCAGGTTGGTTACAGAACCAGGACCCAAAACCCAGGCAGAAAAGCTGAAGCTTCCATTTAGGTGGCATACACAAGAGGAAAACTGGAATAAACATGGTAACACGCATTATGCCACATCTTCAGAGTTCATGGAAAAGACCTCTGTGTAATGAAGCCATGCATCTGAGAGGCAGCTGGAAGCGTCAGACTGGAATCAGTCCAATTTATTTCATGAAACCTGAAACCCAGAAACTACCTGAGAGAACTGCACCATCAGCCCTCAGAAAGGCTGCAGCAGCGCTGCAGAGGAGTACCGAAGCACTTTGGCTCCAGCTGTCTGAACGTAAACGTCTTTGAAGCACACATAGTCACTCCCTGAAGTACAGAGAGGAAAAATATCTGTAATTCACCGTTTATCACCTTGGAGAACACTCTGACCTGCTTGTATCTGCTAGTTTTCCACGCTTCTGTCTGCTGCTCATTCCTTTCCCTAAAAGGAAGGGAGGATCGACAACGAGCTCCATGGGTGGCAGCTCGGACTAACATCACGGGGTCAGGAGCTCACTTTCAACTGGAGTCAAAAATGTGGGAACCTCTGCCTCTCTCAGGAGGACAAGCAAACACCAAAGGGCCGAAGATGAATGGATAAAGTCTGACCTAACATCTAGGGAACTAGGGAGCTTCAAAGATTAAAAGGAATGGTTAGTTTTACTGCCTTCTAAAAGAAAGGGATCACAAGATGTCTGCAGACACCTGGAGATCAGAACTAGAGACTGGGCTTTTAGTTAGAGATGAGTCCAAACCAGCCATGGAAGAAGGATGGAGGAAGACCTACTTCTGAGACCATCAAACAGGTTCCTGCATAGCCAGTGAAACCTGTTCCAGGAAACACAGAGTCTCTAGTTGGAAGTGCTTCAATAAATCAGTTCTGAAAGCTTTCCTGTAAACAGAGCAGGACCAAACACTCAGAGGCAAAGGTTCTGACTTAGAACAGTCTGTTAGACTAAGGTCAACCGAATCTCGCTGTGCATCAAACAACCAGACCATCAGTCCTCCAACACACAGATTTCTAGCCTCCCTCCTGTTTCTCTTGTCTACTTCAGGCAGAAGAATCTTCATTTTATTGGAAGATACCAACATCTCTCTGTGCACCCCAGAACCTCTTGGTGCCATTTTGGACTGTAAATACTTAAGAAGATATTTTCTAAATCTGATGGTCCTCCTGTTTTGTTCGGCAACAGAACCTTAATGACAACACGAAGTAGGCTAAAAGATCTTCACCAGCAGAACATCATGCCCCAATTTAATGAAATTCAAGAACATCTGAGAAACAAGGTCTCTGATAACCATCAGTCTGGAAAAGGTTCCAGATCCATTTCTGAGGCTTTGGGACTGCAGAGAACCTCAGTGAGAACCGTCATCCACACATGGAGAAAACACCCAAAAGTGGAGAACCTTCCCAGGAGAGGCCGACCTACCAAAGTTACGACTCATCCAGGAGGTCCAAGAAGAACCTAGAACCACATGTAAAGCTCTGCAGGCTTCAATGCCTCAGCTAAGGTCAGGGGTCATGATTCAACAATTAGAAAGAGAGACTGAGCAAATAAGGCCTCCATGGGAGAGTTCCAAGACCAGAACCACTGCTGACCCAAAAGAACATAAAGGCCCCTCTCACATATACCAAAAACATCTTGATGATCTCCAAGACTTATGGGAAAATTCTGTGGACCAACGAGACAGAAGTAGACCTTTCTGGAAGGATTTGAGAAATACGCCTTAACGCCTGCAGTCAAACATGGTGGTGGTGGTGTGATGGTCTGGGGCTGCTTCACTGATTCAGGACCTGGACAACCTGCTGTTGTTGATGGAACCATGAATACTAAGTCCCCCTCTTATTTGCTCAAAAACAAAACAAATTAGAGGGGTCTAGTCAAAGCTCTGACCTAAATATGACTAAGATCCTGCAGCGTGACCTTCAACAGGTTGTTCCTGCTGGAAAACACTCCAATGTGTCTGAATTAAATCAATTCTGCAAAGCAGAGTGGGTCCATATTCCTCCAGAGTGACCTTAAAGATTTATTCCCAGCTATCATGGGATCCCAGCTGCTGCCAAGGGAGGACAGGTTGCTAGGTTTAGGGGGTAAATACTTTTCACACAGGGTCAGATTGGTTTGGAGAGATTTCTTCCCTTAATAATTGAAATCATCATTAGAAAGGTGTCAGGTTATCTTTACCTGATATTGATGTTAGTTTGGTCGGAAACATTGAAGTGGGACAGAAAAACAAAATCAGAAGAAATCTGTGAGGTGGTAAATACTTTTTTTCAGAAAAACTATCCAACTATCCAGGGTCGAACCAAACAAACATCTGTGTTGCAATTTTCTCTTCATTTGCATGAATGATGGTGTACTCTGGATCCAGAACCTCAGTGGATGAAACAGGTGCATACCTTCCACAGTTGTCTCGTAGCCGGTCACAGGTAAGCTTTCCCCCTTCGCGTACTGAGCAGACACCTTGACTTCGTATCGGGTGAGAGGGGTGAGGTGGGGGAGGAGGGCAGTGAGGGTGTTCCCAGGAACGGACATGGACACGTAATGTCCGTCAGCGTCTTCTTCCGGCTTGAACTGGACCAAAAAGAACTCGACGTTGTCTGTGTCTATCTCCCAGGAGGTTCTGAAGCTCCTGGACCCAACATCCGAGAAGGTCAGGGTTCTTGGTTGGATCAGTTCTGGAAAGATGGACCGGTAATTAAAGAGCAGTAAATATGTCTGTTTGATCGTGGAGCTGAATTACTGGGAGGTAATTTAGAGAAAACAAGAAAACGGTGATACTAACTATAAAAACAAGACAAAACACCCAACAAACATGAGAAATGGTACCAGTACAACACAGAGGTTACTTTTACTGGAACATACAGGTAACTTCCTGGAAACTTACAGGTTATTTCACAGAACTTACAGGTTACTTTGCTAGAAAAGTGATTTTCAAGTTAAACTAGAAGGTCACTTTTGGTAATGAGCAGGTTACACTTCAGAACTTACAGGTTATCCTTTGTAACTTACAGGTTACATCCCCAAAAACTGAAGGTTATTTTTTCAGAACATAGGGTCACTTTTTGTTATGAGCAGCTTACCTACCAGAACTTATAGGTTAATTTCTAGACATCAGAGTTTATTTACTGGACCTTAGAGGTTACTTTCCTGGAATTAGAGACAGGTTACTGCAACAGAACTTACAGGTTACTTTTGGCACTTTACGAGATACTTTACTTGAAGTAGCCAGTCCCAGGAAGTTGTCTGTAATTAAATCTATACAGTTTACTAAGCCAAGAGACAGACTGGTTTATTTATGTCAGCCTGACGCCTGTTGGACTCTTTGCTCAGGTGGAGAGTTTGTTGATCATCCTGAAATGTCTGACGATGAATAGTTGCCTCCTAACTGATCCTGTATTAACGCTGCTGGTTTAGACATTAAAACTACCTGGTTAGGATCAGGAAAACGACTTCTTGTTGTACTTGACATTACGCATGCCTTGCTCTATAGCTTACAGGGTACGATTCCCACCTCCTTTGAAGCAGACACCATCTTCCCATGGATGTGGGGATAAACTTCAGCCATTTCATGTTTTGTCATGACAGTGAATAGGATGTCTGACTGGTGGTTTTCACTGTGGGCCACAGATGCTTTATCTAATAAAAAGTAATAGGTGAGTTGATTGTTTTAGATTGAAGTAATTCAAATAATAACAAAAGCAAAATCTTCTTCAGAGAGCGATCAAAGGGAAATGCTTTCATAGTCCTGTTACAGATTAAACGGTTGGAACTGTTAGGGTCCGATAGTGAAGGCTGCAGTTAATCCTTCTGTTCCCTATTCATCAGGAAACACCTAAGGTTAAAAACCGGCCTCATCAATCACCTTCGTCTTTCATCTGGAAAACATAACTAAGCTCTATAAGTCACTCATTCTAATAGCTGCTATTTCCCACAGCAAAGACAACTCTTCCAAGCAGGAGCTCTGAGACTAATACTCTTTCTCTGTTGAAAGGAAAACGGTAGTTCTGAAGGTAAGGAGGCTGACCCAGGTGTCAGTTAATGAAGATGAAGACCCTCCAAGCCGTGGCAGCCCCATCATTCAAACATCAAGAGGGCGGCTGCTGTGAAACGCCCCAGCATTCAGCGCTCCTCGCTGCTGACACGGAGCCATTATTATATAAGGATTATATAATCAAAAATCAAAGCGGCGGTGAGTCAAATTTAACTCTGGCAGACCTGGAAGATGTTGTTGGCTGCTCTGAGTATTTCTGAGAGGGCCACATGTTTGATGGTGCCTGATGCTTTCAGAAGACAGACTGCGGTTTAAAGTCACGTTTCATTTAGAAATATGTGACCAACGGCGTATTGTACCAGAGCGACCGTCCTCAGGGCGACACTGAGTCAGCAACGGCTCCAGCCAGGACCCGTTTGACCCATTTTTACCGTTTCCACATGCAGGACTGTCTCTGGCCTCTAAGATCAAACGGTGGACATATGTTTTACACATTCAGAGGGTTTGGCTGAAAAAGGACCCTCAGAAAGTGAAGATGAAAGGGACCACTGGTGATCTGTTCTTCTGAGCTTTGAAGGTTGGTAGAGTTACAGCTGCTTATTGCAGTAATTCATTGTTTTGACTGTTGGGATTACTTCACATACTTCCTAACAATATTAAATGCACATGTGCATAAGTGACTGAAATAAATTATTTCTAATCAGTAAGTAGAAAACAGCACCACCAATATTAAAACCTACCAGTGAAGAAAACAACTGAATATGAAGCACACGTGGATGTGAAGACAAACAGCAACAGAACAAAACGTTCACTGAACATTAACACCTGGTCTGTCCTTAATCTCATTTCTTTCTGGTGCTCGGCTAAATTAAAATGATTAAATGTTCTTATTGATGCCAGCTCGTGCTCCACATGCAAGGCAAACTGTTCCTTCTAATCAGAAATGGACCAATTGCTCCGCATCTTCTCACCTCTTTTGAGAAAACTCAGTGTTCCCACGACCAGAACCAAATATTTAGTGTTTATACCCCTCAGTTTTGGACTCACCTCTCTAAAACTCAGACATGTTTCAGAAATTGTTAATTCTTTTAAATGAGAACTGCAAACATCACTGGATCTCCCTGTTTAATGCAAAAGGCAAAAGTTATTCTGTCTTTTATTAGTTTTACATGTCATTTGACATTTGTATTTTATTGCTTCTTTATAAAAAATGTCTAAATGTTAATATAACTCTTTAATTTATATTTTGTCTTTTAATGTAATTCAATTAATTGTGTCGTGTATGAATGGCCCATAATGAAACTAGCCTCATAATCTGGACATGTTGCCTGCCAATTGTCATGGTAACACGCCAACCTGCAGTCGAATTAAAATGCTGAACACTCGAAGTAGCATCTCCCTGCCGTTTCCTTATGCTGCTGAATCCAGCAGAAGTGCTCAGTAATACAGCTCAAACATCTGATCTGCAGAAAGCAGACGTTGGATAAATCACAGCAGATCAGATCTATAGCTATACCTTTCCAACACCCTGGTTAACATAAAGTAGGAGTGAGTCTAAAATCCTTTACTCTAAGGTGCTTGGTAGGATATTTCTGCAACAATTTAGCCATTTAATGACATGTATTTGACTGATGTAAGGAGAAAACCCTATTGAGGTTTTCCTTACAATACTTCATGCATAACTGTGCAACTGGCTCCAGACCTCTAAATCCACCCACTTCACCAAGATCAACTGGTATTCTGACATCATTTCACACATTCTGTCCAAATAATTGAGGAGGAGAAACAATAACTATGGAAGTTATCGTGGTCGAAGTACTGGAAAGGCGATTGCTACGATCAAATATTGTAAAAAAGTACAGTTCTGGCTTTTTTGAGCTGCATTCCTCAATGTGGGTAATAAACAGCCGCCGTACATATCCCAGGAACACATGGAGATGCTTTTACGCTGCACGCTCCACTTGTAAAACTCCAGAAAACAGATGCTGTAATCGCTACATATCTGTTTTCACCAATGAATAACATCCATTTCAGGTGGATCTATAACCATCAGTTTGGGTATTTTGAAACGATGACCTCCAGGTAAATACCTTATGTAAGAGGTCCGACTGAAGATGAAAACAGGATGTGATGAGTTGCTGATTCTGTGTGATAACAGGTCAGCTGTGGGAGATATTAACCCAGTAAACGCTGGATCAACAGAACCAAAGTAAAGACCATCAGCAACCATCGTAGACCAAAAGCAGAAGACAATATTGCCCCATGTCTCTAAATGACATGAGGGTAAACTGGCCTCTGTGGCTATGGAAAAAATATAAACTAATCTATAATTTTTATAAATGAAACTACAGCTGAGGTCCAACTCTGCTGCTTGCTTCTCTTTTGGAATCCCATAATAACAAGACTGAATGGATCTAGATGATACTGTTGTAGAAACCAAAAAATATTTATTAAGCTAGAAAGACAAACACATCACAGCATCGTCTGCGTAGAGGATAAACATGACTTACGTCTCTGGTAGATGCTGCGGAGTTCCTGCTCAATCCTCAGGCAGATAGATTGTGTGAGTTCCTTGGATATTCTCTGGAAGGCATCAAAGTCCTCCACGGTGTACACGTGAGTCTCTGCAGGCGCATTGGCGATAGCTTCGAGCTCACTTCGTACAGCTTCTTTTACACCCACAGCAAAGATCTCCACATCGGCATTCCTTAGCTTGGTTGCTGGATCTTTGAAAGCATCAGACGACTTCCCGTCAGTGATGAGGATAGTGACACGGGGAACGTTAGCTCGTGCTCCCCTGTTGGTCTGGAAGATCTTCTCCCTGACGTAGGTCATGGCCCTGCCAGTGTTGGTAGAGCCACCGCGATACGGGAAAGTCCTCACAGCCTTGACCACAGCGTTGACATCTTGGTGAGTGTTCAGGTAGAACTCTGTGTAAGAATCCCTGCTGTACTGCACTAAGGCGATCTGAACCTTGTTTGGTCCGATGTCAAAGGTGTTTACCAGAACTTCAAGGAAAGCTTTTACTTTGGCAAAGTTTGTCACTCCAATGCTGTAGGATCCATCAACCAGGAGCACCACATCGGCCTGCACATCCATGCCAAGAGAGCACTCTGGATAGAAACCCAACAACACAAATACATATTTCTTTAAATGTAGTTAAAACAACAACAAATCCTTTTTTCAGCATAAGCTAATTGTTGCTTTGGAATGCATTTTCTTGTGCTCACCCAGTGAGACTTTAACCGGCTCTGTCTTCTGCATAAGCGTCACGGGCTCACTGGACATCAGGTCCTTCAAGGCGAAAACATTGACTTGGTATTCTGTGTCAGGAGAAAGGTCTCTGACCACCACTGAGGTCTGGGATGAGGCCACGTACAGATCCTGCTGCTTGCTGCCAGTCATCATGGCAATCATCTGAACCCTGTAGCCTGAAATGTCACCGATCGAGGCAGCCCAGGTCACCCTCATGGACTTCGAGGCCACCTCAAGGACTCTGAGGTTAGAGGCTGGATCTACGACTACAAAGACAAAACAACAGGATATTTCTTCAACAATAGAACAACTGGCAATCCTTCTATTGCTGCATTTTAGTCTAAAGAGAACCTCATTATTAGAAAGTACCCACAAAAAATACAAAACAGCTTCTGAGAAAAAAAGTTTAACCAAACTAAACTAATGGACAAATTACGCCTGTGAGCTTCATCACCATGGCAGCATGTCGGGTATCGAGTAAGCTCTCATTTGTTGCCTTGGGTCCAGAAAAACAAGTTTTAAAGCAACAAAAGCAAATTAACTCTTTTGAGAGAAAAATGGCTTTTTTTAATAAAACTTACTTTGGAAATTTGTTTAGATTTTTAAATTAAAGAAGAATTTTATTTAATTTTTTTGTTTTATTTATTTCAGGGAAAATATTTAATATTTTATCAAAGTTTATTCAGTGATCTGAAACATTACAATAAGGAAGAAAAAGAAATATCTAGGGGTGTAAATACTTATTTATTGCCATGAATTTATACGCCTAAATAATTAACCAGCTACAATCAGCGTGTTATTGTAAATTTAGTAGAAGTTTACTCAATATTTCGATTTAAATCGGTGTATCAAATAAATACAATAAATGAATGCTGTTGATAACAGTATTTTAACCACAATAGTCACTGTACTCTCGTAGGAATGAAATCCGGTGAGATATTTGTGTTTAAAATGTTAAAGCTGATGTATTTCTACTCCAGGTCATCATACTGTGAGAACCTCAGGTCCTTCAGGTATGTTCCAGCCACCCACAGCAGGGAAACATGGGAACCAGAACAATCTGTGTTTGTCCCTTTCAGCGGCTCTGTTATAGTTGATTAGAGTCATAAATTCGTAAATTATAGAGAATCCAGTCATGTAGAAGTTCTTTAGAAGAAACTATGCAACATGGTAAGAAACAAAGAAGCTTTATTGTTCCTGGAATAAGGAACATAGAAATATTCTCTGAAATAAAGTGGTGATTAGAAACCCCTTTGAAGATCAACGTATTGAGGGAAGAAGGTGATGCTTTTGCTGGTTTTAACCTAATCTGTGTCTGAAGAGAAAGAACATGAAACAGTCTGAAGAAAGAAGTCATCTGTGTTTGATGCCATTAAAATGAAATTAGAAAAAAAACAACAACAACTGTGTGAAAAGTCAATAAAGACGATTATATGTGAAGATTCTTCTAAACTCAGATGATTTATCCTCATGGAAAGGACAATTTTGATTACAATAAAGGTGATCCAATGTTGGAAAAATGTACATTTTAGCTCCCTTATAGTAACTTATTCTGTGTATGAGTCAGAATAAACCTTTAAAACATCAATAACCTCAATGGTTTCAATTCAAACTTTTCCATTCATGGTTCCAGAACCACACGGGTCCATTCCGCTCGACCGCGCTCTACTCAGCATGAAACCTGATGTGTTTCCATTGAAACACTGACGGCTGGAGGTGTGGCCTGAAGCCCCGCCTATTCAGGTCACATTCGGCCCTGCTCAGCCCCAACGGTACCTGCTGCCGAGCAGGTACCAAAAAAGGCCGGTACCAGGAAGCCAGTAATGGAAACGGTCGCGAAACAGGCTGCGTGGATCTGGCCAAAGTAGAGCCTGTGTAAAAAAGACTTTCACATCAAATTAATGACAGAATCACAAGGTGGTCACCTTCTTCTCCGCTGACCAGTGAGCTGAGCTGATCTTCCACACTGGAGCAGATCTGGGTGATGAGATCTCGCTGCACGTTCCTGATCACGTCAAAGTTGGCCACGCTGTAGATGTGGTGGTTGTACGGTGTGGAGGCCATGGCCATCATCTCTGCTTCATCAGCAAGATGAACACCTGACAGGATCCAAGAGAAATCTCCCATCAGAGCTGTGCAGTTTGAATCCGCCATGCGCCAAACACGTTGTGAGCTTTATGGAGACCCTTTTCTGATTTAGGGCCATCCTAGTAAAGGAAATGATATTTATCGTTTGCTCCAAGCCTGTAAAAATGGATAAAATGAGGCAGTTTTTTCCATGTTTGCTGACTGAACACATTTTGTTCCACTCTGGCAGCAAAGTGTGACAATAAGAGCAGTGAATAAGAAGCTGCTTGGAGTTTAACAGTCCTATAATGCTCTGTAACACTGACATTGTCATGCGAATTACAGCCTAAATTCTGAGATGTTTCTGAGAGGAAAACAGCCTTGTTTCAGCAGCTGAACACTTCTTAAACATGAAAATCATTAAATAAAGTTCTATGTATTCATATCTACTCCAGCACTGCAACTGCTCTACATTACAGTGATAAAATGCTGTACATTTGACATTTCTAAGACAAACATTCACTTTGAGGAATAGTTAAAATGGGCTTCAATCATAGAAGAGCCAATTAAAGGAAATGTGATGTTTAAATGTTTTGTTCCAGAGATCCAGCTCTATATTTCCACTCTATCCCATGCCCATTTTCAGCCCTCTAGACCTTTATTAAACAGTATCTCCTGTGTCTCTTGGTCCTGATAAGTCATGAAGTCATTGAATTTGAGTTCTTTTTAACATATATTTAGATATGAACATGTCCATAACCCTACAGAACCAGTTTAAACTCTCAGCTGTCTTGTAACAGTAGTGAGTGGCTATGGGTGGATGCAGTTTAAACAGCATGTAGATCTTAGAGCTTCACTTCAACAGATTCTTAGTAGCATAAAAAGTGATGTCCTCCAGGTTCGGAGGGACCTGACAGAGAAAGCCGACCAGGCCTCAACAAACAGCTGCTGCAGGAGGAGAGCTTCCAGCAGCGCTGCAGAACACCAGAGCATGAGATGTGAATGGAGTGACCACACTGATCAATAATAAACCACAACTTTAATGACAAAAAAATGATAAATGGACTGAACTACACAGCTGTACTTACATATAGCGCCTATCCAGTCAAACCGACCACTCAAAGCGCTCCAACAGCACTCACTAACCCTCACACATTCAGACACAATACGCAGATCAGTGGGCAACCTGGGGTTAAGTGCCTTGCCCAGGGGCACATCGACATGTAACAGGATGAAGATGGAATCGAACCAGCAACTTTTGGATTGCAAGGCAACAACTAAGATGATAAAGAAATATTGCAGTACTGCAGCTAAAAGACCGGCTGATCCAGATCCTGCTGCACAGAAAGCATTAGGCCTGATTTCACCTTTGAACTCTGCAGACAGGTTCAGAGTGAGTAGGCCCCCAGCTGGACTCTGGTCTCCAAACACCAACTGTGATGATCAGATAACCGAGGAAATTCTGCCTGAAGTGCCGGCGTGCAGCATGTGGACCCAGTCTGTCAATCATTACATTTTAGACGGGTTTAAACTCTAAGTTTCAGCTTAGACTTTAGTTTTCTTCTATTTCTTCACCACAAGCAGCTGAGCTGAAAGCTGAAGCTCTGGGTTTAACGCCCCATCTACATTCCAACTTTGACATATGGTCCTGAGATATGGATCATGACTGAAAGAACCAGATTCTGGATCCCAGCAGCTGAAACGAGCCTCCTCTGTAGAATGGACTATGCCTTCCAGATAAGGAGAGGAGCTCCATCATCAGGTAGGAGCTGCTGTTTCTCCATATCAAAAGGAGTCAGCTGAGGGGGTTCTTCTGATCAGGATCTACTTCCTGGTTGCCTCCATTTTGAGTGTTTCCAGGCAGATCCTACATGAGGAAACTCACAAGGCGGAGCCAGAACTCGCTGGAGGAACTATTTATCTCCTCTGGCCTGGGTTAGGGTTAGGGTTGGGAACCTCTGAAGGAGCTGGAGAGTGTTGTCCTTGTGGACCTGTTTTCTCTGAGACCTGATCTCAGATGATCAACAGGTGGAGCTTTGTGTTTAGTTATAATTCATAAACCTTTTGAAACTGAACACATATATTTTCTTCCCGTCTCCCTGTATTTCTTCCGCTGTGTTTTTATACTGATTCACATGGAAAGTTTACTGCAGTCCTAATTTATCCTGACAGTTGGAAACAAAGTCTGGATTTATTGCCTGTTATCAGGTTATCTGTTATCTCCTGCAGAACCTGGAAACTTATTTGAGATAATATCTCATAAAGAATTTTCCATCACTACCTTCCAAAAGATGGGCTGGTATAATTTATCCAGAGGTTCTGTTTAAAGCCATAGCAACAGCCCACTCCTGGTTCTGTCTGAGTTTATGGAAAGTTTGAGTGAAGCCAGAATGTAAACACATATTAGACTTGCTATCACTTGCTTATAATGTTCAGAACTTCACCAGGCTCCATCTCCACGTCATCACAAACAGCCGTCAAAACCATTAAACACGCATGGAAAAACGTGGATGTGGAATATTATAAGCTTGTTCTGGCGGCTCACCAAGGACGAAGATCTCTACGCCCCTGCTCCTGAGCTGCTTGGCATAACTCTCCACAGGATCGTCGGATTTGCCATCTGTGATGATCACCAGCACCTTGGGAAAACCTCTCCTGGACCCGGCTGCCTCGGAGAAACTGTTTGTCAAGAGGTAGTTTAGAGCATCGCCTGTAACAATGAGACAGAGAGGTTTTACTCTAATTAAGGTTTAAAATATACTAAAAAACATTTTGTTCATCAAATGCAGGAAGTCCAGGAAGCAACCAGCAGTTCATAACGAGGGGTATTAGTTTATCTAAGGCACAAGATTGAAGTCACTTCTAGATTTACACATTTTAACTAGAGCTCTGCTCGTGGCAGAATGGATTAATAAAAAAACCCAATATTTTTACAGATATAGTTCACTAAAAGAAAATGTAAAATGACGTTTTTAAAAACAGATACCTGCTGCTTGCTATAGTCATGAAAGGAGAGCAGTGATCTGGATGCAGAGACACTTATTACCTCCTTTGTTATTCTTCCATCTTCTTTAACGTGCCCTGAACGGTGCCTGGGTACACCTTAATTACGATTACTTTATGACAAAAGAAACACGCTGAAAACACATTCAATCTCACTGTGGATCTTTAACCCATATGCCATGGGAACTAGTGCGAAAATGAGTAAATACCAGATGTCCAAGTGCAAGTGAATGGAGCACAGAGTGATCAGCGGGCTACACAGTGCTCCCCCTTCCTCGTGGGTTTTCCTGAAAGCAAAGTTCAGCAGCCTGACCTTTAATGACCGGGTTCTACGATCCAAAAGAGCCGGATAACAGCAGTAAAAGTACAGTGAACTCTGCTTTTTTTGTTTGATTGTTACCACAGAGACTCAACGTTTCACACCTAAAGTCAGAAAATATCTGTGGTGGAGTGAGACATCCTGACAAGGAGAGAGAGGACCAAAACAACTGAATATGTGACTCTGTCGCTATGGCAACACGCTTTAAACCCAGAACGTTTTTACTTTTTTGCCTTTTAAATTCAGAGTGAAGGGTGAAGTATTAAAAAAAACATGTAAAGGAATTAAAAATCACTTTTCTACTGAAATGCAGTGACTGTAAAGTGTGACTGTAATATAGATAGATAGAGAGATAGATGTATGCATTATGTATTCTTGGTTAGAATGATACTAATAAAGTTGAATCATAACACCCTATGGCTCAAAATAACAAAGCTGATCTATGATGGTTTTCTCCAAGGTGTCGTTATTTAAAAGGACTGAGAGGGAGGAATTAAAATGTGTTGGACAGTACACAAGCTTTAGGCAACACCAAAGGTTCTTCAAGAAGTTTTCTAGTCTCACCTGTCCTGGAGTTGCCTCCTTTGTAGGGCAGAGAACCGATGGCCTTCAGCAGAACTGGTCGGGTCAGGTGTTCGTTCAGGTTGAACTCAGTTCGTGGATCGTCACCGTACTGGACCACGCCCACACGGGTTCTATCTTCGCCGATCTGAAAGGCTCCGGCCGTTGCTGAGATAAAGTTGCGAATGTATTTAAAGTTGGGTCTGCCGACGCTCCAGGAACCATCAACCAGAAAGAGCACGTCTGCGACAGAAGTGGCTGGACATCCTGGGAACAAATCATCAGTACTCAGTTTGGATTATCTCTACGGGTGAAAATATCTTTTCCTGGTCAACCTGCTAAACTCTCCTTGGGTGTTACCTCACAGCACCATTGGAATAAAAACTGATTACATTGTTTACTGGCTTCCAATTATTTTACTAGGTTCAAAACTTTCAGCTATTTATTATTAAGACACTTACATTAAACACGATGTTTAAGTAGCTGTGAGTCACTAACCTAACAAAGCTGAGAAAGTAGAGTCTTTTAAGGAGAATCAGCAGGAAGCATTGGTGGCGTTTCAGGGTAATTAACAGGGCTTTCACAAGGCTTGGCTCGCACTCTACATTAGGTCACACTGTTGTAGGTAAAGACAATGTAACATCTGCCCTGCTTCCTGGAGGTCTCCTTATGATTTTCCTCTAGTAGAAAGAAGGAAAATTCTGCCCAAATCCATCATTCTCTGCAGAACTGGGTCTACAGAGGCAGCTAAACCAGCATCTGTAATGGTTTCCATCTCCATCAGGGCATCTGGACTGGCCTCAAGCAACAGCATCAGTCCCCACCTTTGACCCCAGCATTGAGCGCCTGCAGCTGGCAGAAAACAATCCCTAATGACTGAGTTTTATTGGGTCCAAATCCTGAATATAGCTGTACAGTTGGGTCCAGTTTGTTAGGAACCTCCTTTTAATAAGTCAGTCTAAAGATGAGATGAAAACCAAAAGTATTTTCTTCTGCAGCAGAGCTGGTTCATCGTACAGCTACATAAACTGAAAACAAAGAGTAACCAGAACATAAGCATAGGCACTTAGCTTAGCTAGCTGGCAACCTTTAAATGTCTATCATTAACTCATCTAAGTTCTGGTAATAAGCTAGTTAGATCAACGGCTACCCTTAGTTAGCTAAAAGTAAACCCGTTGCTGGCTCGCTTTAATTGAAATGTGTAAACTTAGTAAAGTTAGTCAGCTAAACCAGTACAACGGCTTCACTTCCAGCTGAAAGCTAAACTCGTATAGTAGTCTGAGTAAGCTGCTAACAGATTTCAGCTGGCATTGATAAATGTTGAAAATAAGATTATTCTGCTGGTTAGCTAGGTAGTCAGCTAAACTAGAATAGCATGACTCAGCTAGTTAGCTAACTCTACAAACTGCTAACCTGGTGATGAAGTACTTCAGATTGTTAACTAATGCAGATTCTGCTGGGAGCTAATGGCTAATTAGCATTGTAGTTAAAGTGTCTCTGTTGGAAAATAGGAAGTTTTCCTGTTTATAAGAAGCTGATCTGGACTTACTGACTGAATCTGAGAAATCTGGTTTCCTGGTTCCTCCTCTGGAGTCACTGCTGGACTCGACTGGAGGAGAAAAAGTTCAATAATTACAAAAGTAAGAACATTCAGATCATGTGGTACTAGAATGTCTTCTGAAGCCATGTCAGAAACAATCTCCAAGATGTTTCAAATGTAGTCTATAATCAGTCTTTAATAATCAAAGCTTTAAAATCAGAACATTTCCAGTTTTAATGTAACATTTATTAAGATGGAAAAGCTTCAGCAGCAAACTGGCAACAGCACCGATGGTCCAAGTTCTCAGTAATACTGGAACATGATGAAGAAACTGGGACTTATCCAGTGCCATTAACTATGTGCTGCATTACTTCACACAAGTGATGTAAAGTCAACAGAGTAAAACCACCTTTTAAAGCACAACCCAGTGGAAACATGGGCGAGAAGACAACAAGCCAAACACATTATCATAAACTTGAACACATTTCTGCTTCTCTTCATCACAAATCTGGATCCATCATTATGAAGCGGTCCACCAGGAGGAAGACCTTTTAGGTCAGTCCATAATCTCTGCATAGATTCTTCAGCGGCTACATTTTGCTCCTAACATTGTTTCCCAAAAAGCGTTTAGATTTCTTTTATCGGTGTCTTGAATCAGATTTTGAGTTTAACCTTATGTTCAAAATGTTTGTCTTCTCTTAGTTTCTTTCTTTGCCAAAACCAAATTTAAGCATTAAAGTTTATTAACTATTGTCCAGAATGTTTGACCATATTGCATGAAATTTATCACATGAAGTTTGAACATGTGCAAGAATAACTGAAATCTAACAAACTGGGATTTCAATCTGCAGCTTTTTACCTTCAAAAAGACTTTTTAACTGGTTGTTTATGGGATCATAAATTAACCTTCTAAAATCATGTTGTTGCTTTATGTCCCAGTTACTGTTGCTGGTTTGTTAGAGCTGAGGAGCAACCAGCTGCAGAAGTACTTAGTTGGATGGTTTTCAGCTTTGCATTCAGGTGACTCACGTGTGATCTGGCCTGAGATGGGCAGACTCTCCTCGGATCCAGCATACGCAACTATAGTAACCTCATAATCCACATCTGGACTCAGGTCCGAGATGGAGGTCTTAGTCGCAGATGCAGGCAGAGAAAACTGTCTCGTCTGTTCCCCTGCTGGAATGTAGAAAGTCAGAAGGAAGCCATTAGGAAACTATGACATGACTTCATCTCTCCAAGAATCAAATCTGGCTCCAAGGGCTGACCTGCAGCAGAGGAAGAGCTGAGGAAACAACAGTTTAATGAAGACTTTCCACATTAAAGCTCAGCACATGTTTAACTCCTTAATACTCGCAATTCTGGCATGAAATGGTTGGTAACTACAGCAGAAACACTGTCCTAGTTTAAGGTAGAAGAATAAGACCTACAACCAGGTGAAGAGATGAATCTTGGTTTAAGCAGCATGTTTCCAGCTGTATGTTAGTGGAGAAATGGATGGAAGACACTCAGTAATAATTTGAGAAATGTTGTTTTTTATTTCAACTCTTTGTAGTTTTCATCTTTTCTTGTCCGTCCAGAAAATGTTCTGTGCTTCACTTCTTTAACAATCATCATCGATTCAAGCTCTCCACACAGCACAAAGTGAAACAGTTACTCTGACATTATGCAGATCGGTTAAAAGAAAAAAAAGAAAAATTCACATGTAAAAAAGTATGTACACCCATGGCTAAATAGTTTGCAAGCTTGCAAGGAATCAAGCGGAATGGTTGACCTTCTGGATGTCTCACATATCTCTACAACAAAACACTGGAGCTCTGCCTTAGAGACCATTGGTTTCCATATCTCCTGCCAAGACCCTCCTTGGGTGTTGTCTGGCAGTGAGAACCTGTGAGCTACCTGGTGGTTCCAACTAATGGAGACCACAGAGGCTTGCAAAAGCTTAAATATTTGACATGATCGGGTCTCAGAAGTCTGCCGACAGATTCTTTGGTTGGTTTCTGCTCCGATATCCTCTGTCAGGAGCCAGTTCTAGACAGACAGGTGTATTCAGCTCCAGGTCCAATCCAACTGAGTTTACCACAGGTGGAGACCAATCAAGCTGCAGAAGGTTCTCACCAATGATCAGTGGAAATCAGATGAACCCGAGCTTCATAGTAACAGTTTTTTATTTTATTAATTTGCAAAACATATTTAGACTTGTTTCACTTTGTCTCTTTGTGTGTGTGTAACTGCTGATTTTTCTGTTTTTCACAAAAGGAACTCTGACCACCAGGTTGAACTCCATGAAGCACCAGAACATCAAACCTAAACAGTTTTTGGGGGTAAACGATGACTTTTTACCATATCATGATGTGATGAAGATCCTGGCAGAAGTTAGATCTACACGTCTCATCTAAACTAACCATAAATGTAGCAAGTTGTGTTTTTCCTGCAGCTAAATGCTCATGCAAATACCAGCGTAGCTGAGTGATGTGTGCATCACAACGAGCTCCTACCTGTGTCTGAGGTCACTTGTATCCTGTAGCCCTGTATCCTGCTCAGTGGCCGGCTCCAGATCATTTGAACCGTATTTTCATTTAAAATTTTAAACCTTAAATCAGTCGGAGCGTCCACTGTGGAGACAAAACGTCAACACAGTTAGTCCTCTGGCTTTAAGACATGCAGGTATTCTGATGTTGAACACAGAAGCTTTTCCCAACAGTCAACACTTCCAGGATGAAGTCAGATCAGTTCACTGTTGGAGGAACAAAACAACACATGACGAACAGACACGACAGAACTCAGACCGAGACGACAGACAGAACAATAAAACCCAGAGAGATGTTCTGCCCTGAGGAACATCCCCGGTAACAGGTGGGAATACTGGGAGAGGTCAGGAACTGATCAGGATGGAAGCAGAGGCCAAAAACCTAAATGTGATCAGAGTTGAGCTCAGTTGTTGGTGTTGATTAAGAAAAATAAATGCATTTAAATGCTAGAATGATTTGTCGTTGATTTTGTTCTTTTGGTTCAAAAGATTTAATTTGATTTGATTTTTGTAGTTTCACGGAAACTGAAGATGCTGAGATGTTCAGATGCAGCCAGTTGTGATGTCGCTCTACTTTCAGTCTAAATTGTGGGATTTTACCAGAACTAGGTGGGCTAAGGTTTTTAAACTGGGATTGAGGTCATACTGGTCATTTTAAACTGAAATAAGCCAGTCAGAGTTCTGCCTGATAAATCTGATGGGAGAGTCAGAAGAAAGTTTGGACTGATCCCATTATCAAGTCTGTGAGGAAAATGAATTGTGAATTGTTTTGTTTAAAGCAACAAGAGGAACCTTTAAATCCACTGGTTTTAGGTGTCTTTCAGTTTATTCTATTGTATAGTTTGATTCATTTATTTCATTCATTTATTATTAAGATTGTCCTGAACTTCATTCCTAAATCTGGAAGCGGTCAGCTGAACCCAAACATAGACATCGCTTCTCCAATACATGATATTTACGACTTTCTGTTTAATTAGAATCGTACTTTTAAATCAGGTCTTTGAAGAACACTGAAAATGATCAGATGATGTTTTCATTCCTCTGTCAAACATTTAAGAGCCAGAAGTTTATTCATTGAAGCATTTAAACATTTCATAAAATTGGAAAATAAATGGCCTCTTTGACTGCAGATTCCCGGACAGAAAACTGATTTTGTGCTCCACATGCAGACCTGATTTCAAAGCAGCTGCACTATCTAGAACTGCCACCAGGGGGCATAAGTGCTGAGATCAGGATAATGTGATCAGGCAGTAACCGAAGCATCTGACAGTGAAACAGTAAAGATCAGCAGAGACAGACTATGCCTTGAAGGGTCATTAGGAGGAGATGCATGAAGTAATTTGCTCCTGTGGTTCCATGAAGGCTATTGGGCCAATTATACACCTTACAGTTCTACGACCCGTCCAAACCCACAATGTGACTCCCATCAACCTCCACCAGGGCTTTAATGCTGTGTGATGAGTCTATGAGACATCTCCTGTGTCTGCTGACCTTCACTCACTGTTCTGACTGTCAGATGCTTCGGTTACTGCCTGGTAACCCCTGAAGTCACCACGTATCTAGACGTAGCACCTCTTTATGAATCAGATCATGTGCATCTCCATCAGTCGTCTGCATGTGGTCCAAAAAACATCTGAATGTGACCATTCCTTCAGGAACTGAACAGTTTCTGTCACTGATAAAATGCTTCCTTCCTGTTACTGAACCACGACATGGACTAACGCCTGGCAGAAGGTCCATGACCTCAATCCAACCCATGATGTTGAATTGACCACACAAACAGTTCAGGGTTGATTATACAATGGATCATTGATCTGAAGGACTGCTTCCATCATCTCCATTGCAAACCTTCTAAAAGAGCACACAGTCCTCACAGACCTGTGTGCATCTTTTGTGCTGTCGCTTCTTCACAGTCTGCTCCACAGGTTCTTAAACATCTAGAAACATACAATCACCAGCCACTTTACTAGGTCCACCTTGCTTGTACCTGGTTGGAGCCCTTTTTCCTTCAGAACTCCAACAGATCCAACAAGGTTTCGGTCCATTTTGACGTGAAGGTATCACACAGTTGCTGCAGGTTTCTCAGCGACCCATCCAAGATGAGAATCTCCTGTTCTACCTCATCTCAAAGGTTCTGTGTTGGATGAAGATCTGGTGACTGTGGAGACCACTGGAGGTCAGAGAACTCATTGTCGTGTTGCAGAACCCAGTTTCTGATGATCTGAGCTTTGTGACATGGAGCATTATCCTGCTGGAAGCAGACGTCAGAAGACGGGCCCACTGTGGTCCAATGCGGTCATGTGGAGATGTTCAGCATCAATACTCAGGTAACCTGTGGTGGTTAAAAGAGGCTCAGGTGGTACCAATGGGTTCAGAACAAGCCAAGAACATATCCTCCACACAATGATAGCACCACCTGAACCATTGATCCGGGGCAGAATGGATCCATTATTTCGTGCTGTTTGCACCAAATTCTGACCCGACCATCTGAATGTTGCAGCTGGAATCCAGGCTCATCGAACCAGAAAACTGTCCACTAACTTGTTCTGGTCCAGTTCTGGTGAGTCTGATTTTAGCTGACAGGCGTAGTACCTGGTATGGTCTTTTGCTGCTGTAGAACTTCTGATCCAGTTCCACATGTTGTACCTTCAGAGAAGGTTTTTTCTACAGACCTTGGTTGGAACCAGTGGTTATTGGAGCTACTTCTGCCTTATTATCATCTGGAACCAGTCGGCCCATTCTCCTCTGACCTCAGCAAGACATTTTCCTTCACACAGCTGCTGCTCTCTGGATGTTTTCAGACAATTCTCTGTAAACCTGGGAGATCATTCTGGTTGAAGTAGCAGATCAACAGGTTCTGAAATACTCAGACCGGCCCGTCTGGTACCAACAACGTTGCTACATTCAAAGTCACTCCTTTCTTCTCCGTTCTGATGCTCAGTTTGAAAGTCAAAAAGTCATCTTCACCACGTCTAGATGAATACCTGCACTGAGCTGCTGCCATGTGATTGGCTGATTCACTGTTTGTTATACCAGGCAGATGACCAGCCGTACCTATTAAAGTGGCCGGTGAGTGTCGTCACTGATTCTGTTGTAAATTCAGTAAAAACCAGTTAAAGAACCAAAGTTCCGACCCAGAGGAACCAGAGGGACAGCAGGACTGGGACGGCTGACAGGGACGATCATGCATGTGTACACGGAAAGTTGTTTACAACAACTTGGAGCAACAAGCAGAAGGTTCCCGTGTACACAGAGGACCACAGGTTATTGATTTCAATATTTCACATTGATGATCTTCAGGTTGGGGTCTTCAGAGCTGAACTACTGACGTCTAACTCGCTAAAGAAATTCACTGAAAGGTTTATGTCATCTGAATTAAGGTTCTAAATCCATGCAGACAAGAGATAATGTTCCATAATATAATGGTTCTATCTGAGCATCAATGGGAAATGTGTTTCAGAGAAGCAGACCTTCCCTAAGCAGGAATAATGGTTTCTATTAATCTACGAATCCTGGAAAAACGCTCAGAAGTAAGAACCTCAATGTTTAACATGTGGACCTGGTACCCTAGGGTACCCTTCTTTGGACAAAAAATATCTGATCTGTTTCTTTCTTTAAGCCTGAGCAGGATGAAGGTCTCATGGTAGAAGATCTGAGCAGCAGGCTCTCCTTCTAGCTACAGAGCAGAAATGATCCTGTACCACTAAACCACCAACCAGTCAGAGAGTTTGTGAAGAACATCATCGTGAAATATTGTTGTAAAGCCAAGACTCTGGGCTCAAAGAGCCAGTCTAGGCTTGACCAAGAAGATCACAGACATCAGAGATGGAGGAGCCACCAACCTGGTGAGTCCGTCTGAAGGGCTGTAGCTGCTGCTTCTGCTTCCAAACGGGTCTACGCATCCAAAACTACCGGAAAAATCCATTTTCACATCCACACATTCTCACTCACAGCAATCTTTTCCCTTGAAAGTTCACACTCGACTCTGATCTTCCACCATTCTCTCGATTTTTGCCTCTTCCTGCTCCATCTTTGTTCTGGACTTTAACTCCACACTCAGCATATTCAACTATACCAGGCTATATGTGACACCATTATGGTGCCGTGGCCCCTGGAAGGCAGCGAGGGCCCCTGAGGGGACACTAAATGAGAGGGAGGTGGTCCTAGGAGGTCAGAACCTCTCCTGCTCTTCCCTCTCCTTATTGCACTCTGAGCAGATCTGCCAGTTTTTCTCTTCTGGAAAATAACATCAATATATTTTTTTCTTTTTCCATTCAGTCAGGAGAAGAGATGTTGGGAGGAACCTTGGCCACCTAAATCCAAGAGGTCCCTTTTCTCCTTCTTCCCCTGTCTTCATAAAACTGGAGAAATTTTCTCTAAAAAGTATTGTAAGCTAGAGTTTAAACAAGAGCGCCTCCTGCTGTAAAAAGAATGAATTCCATCTAACCCAGAAAGAGCTGCAGAAACAGGGAAAAAATGTGCTCTGCCCTTTAGTGGTTAAGAAAAAGGTAAAGTCTATGTAGATAATATATTCTCCTAATTTATGGTTTTAAATATATAGTTTAGAGCCACTAACGTCACTGTGCAGAAGTTAAAGTCATGATTTAGAGGCAACATCTGGTCTAAGAGCTGCCTCCATCCATAAATCTGAGTCAGATTTCAGGACATTTTTCAAATTCCTACAAAAACAAACAAACTGCGGCTGCAGGGAGAAAATAATTCAACAAATCAAGTCACAAACACACTTTTTCTTTTTCATACTTTATTCAAACTTTACTGTTGGAGGCAGAGAGAAGATGAGATGAGCTGGAAATCAGATGTGAGGAGGAGGAGAAGGAGAGGGAAGAAGCTTTACCTTGGTCCTGGGCCTGGGAGGAGGACAGCAGCACCAGAGCCAGGAGGGCCAGGAGGGCCGAAGCTGCCAGAGACAGCCTGCTCTTCATCTTCAACCCCTCTGCTTCAGCTGTGCATGCGAGGAGCTGCGAGAAGAAGCACGGAGGAGGTTAAAGGCTCATTCCTAAAACTCACAGCTGAGTAATGTCTCCCAGAAAACAGCTTTTCAGACATTAAAGCTTTCCACGAGCCCTGTTTCCGCAGCAGAAAACGCCTTTTTGAACGTTTAATAAAATATTAGAAGCTCAAATTCACAATTTATCATATTTAAACTATCAAATATCTGTTTAAACCAATAAGAAACCAGCTGCAATAAAAGCCTCTCTACTCCTCTTCTTCTGTTGGAGAACCATCAGTCAGGAAACCAATTCAAGTTCTGCTTAATGGGATAAATTCACTGCAAAGGAAACAAAAGTTCAGGAAAAGGTGGAGAAGGCTCGGCACCGTGCGCAATTACGCACAGCGGTGCCAGAAATAATCCGCGCCTTTATAGATGTGAACATAACAAATACAACATAATTCAAAATCGCCTCTAAAGGTCTGTTAGGCTACGACAAAATAAACCTTTATTAATAAAGTATAAATCCAGACTTACCTGTGGGGGAAACTGTTGGAATTTCTTTTGGAAAATAAGAATAAAACAGTTAAAGCCTCTGTGGAGCCTAGGCTTGAGACGAACTGAGCGTGAGGTGGTCCAGTGCTGAAGTCCAAGATCTCCGTGGGTTCTCGAGGTTCCCAGACGCGTCGGAGAGCCTCCTTCCAAGTGGGGAGTTTCCACACGGTCTGCTACTTAACAGGGGGCTGCTCCCCGCTCCCCCAGCTCTTACGACACGCAGCCGGGCCAGAAAGTGGTGCGTAACCTCTGAGAGAGGGCTGGCAGACTCACGGAAACTTTTTCATAGTTTTCTGCATTCCTTTCCGCTGATGGAGGATCTGTGCGCCCCGGCTGCAGATGGAGACAGCGGCGCAACACGGCATGTCGGGAAATGGGTCAGGAACACTGTCAGAGGGGTTTATTCCCGTTTGATTCCAGGAAAAGTATTCTTCAGCACAGTAAAAGCCTGAGTCAATCTTTTCCCGGTTTTAAGGCATCATTGAGAAAAATCCTCCTGATGTCGGTGCCCATCTTTCTAAAACATGTCTAGAATTCATAGCAAAATGGCTACAGATGTGATTATAGTATTAATAATGGCATAAATGTGTTGAAGCACATAATAATAAACCAGCTGAGAGTCCTGTGTTAAAGCTCCCGGGAGACCTGAATGCCTCTTCAGGGTAATAAACCAACCACTGAACTTCCCTTCATCCCTGAACCCCAGCATGAGATGAGTTACAGCTTCCAAACTGGTGAAAACAAAGAAAAACCCAACATCAGCTGGTATGAATGAGCTCTAATGTCAGCTGTTATGTAAGTTTGATCAAATTCACCAGACTATATTGAAAGGAATGGCGTATGACGTTATTGTTGCTGTCTAACCACACTGTGACATTTTAATTAGGCGTCAAAATGACGCCTGAACATCTGTACGGACTTTGGCTCCCCCTGGTGGCAGCCTGGCAGATGTTCAGCTCTGCATGAATCCCGCACTGGTCTGACGCTCTGATTGGTCACAAAATTCCTTCTGATTCTCCTGATGATCTGCTGTTTGTCCACAAGAAGGCGCTGCAGCATTAAGGTTCAAAAGGGTCACAATCAAACAATACTTCAAATACTGTTTAAGTAAAATGTAGTGAATATTCTAAATTAAATGTATCAATATTTATATAAATACATAAACACGTCAATAATTTAAATACTAAAATAAGTTTAAAATATTGTTTTTAATTTTCAGAATCATTCAATTGTTTTCAAGCATGTTTTGTTATACTTTCTTTTTGAAGCACTGATATTGATCTGACAGGTGTTATAAGAGAAAGAATTATTTCAGTATTTGAATATTTCATTTCATGTCCGGCAGAACTTCAGCTGCTATGTGACGGTTGAATAAACCCTGACGTCTGATTGGTCAGCCTGCACCACAGTTTGCCTGCAGACCAATCAGTTTGTGTATAACTGTGTTAGTCCCGCCCAGGTTTACAAAAAAATATTAAAAATGACAAACTTAACACTGAATTAGATTTACTTTCAACCGTTTTCAGTAATGACTTCCACATTTAATGGTGCATTTTATAAGTTATTGAAATATTAAAATAATTAGAAATGTATTTCCAATTTTATTAAAGGGCCACATATATTCATATCTTTGGATCTACAGCGACTTCCATCTTAGTCGGTTCATGTGAAAAAAGAGGAGCAGTTCTGGGTCATGAGAGGCATATTCTGTTTATTGATCCCCAGGTGAACAGAGACTGTAAAAGAAATAAGTTATCACTCCATGAACATGAAACAAGGGCACAGAATCAGGATAAAACACGCAGTCTGGTACAGACTCTGGAATATCATCTCTTTAAACAAACTGGAACAGCTGGTCCGCTTGTGACCAAGGAAGTAAACAGCCGGACCAAAGTTAGTCCTTCTTCCGAGGGAACGACGCCTTCCCCAGCTCGTACAGAGTATATCCGACTCCTGCAGAGAGAGATCAGTAGCATGGAACGTCAGTCATGGAGCAAATCAGAACATCAGGACGTTAAACTTCCTGCCAGGGGAGCTCAGAGCGTTTTTCTCACCCAGGACGGTGAGTGCCATGGTGGCGCGGTACAGCAGGGCGTCAGTGCTGCCGCCCTTCAGGTGAACGGGCATCCCATTATCCTCCTACAACATGAGCACACTGTTTGACTGGGAAAACAGATCAAATCCCAACATGACCGGTTCCAAAAGAAACATCCTGCTGAGTGTATTCATCATGATCAGGTTATATATTCCAACATTCCCTCAGAAACCAGGAGAGTGGAGCTTAATGCCTGTTTCAGATCATCTCCAGGAGTCAGGCAAGTGAACCATTGATCTCCAGAAAACACCAATAGAACAGGGACAAACGTGTGCAGACACAAACCCATTTCCCTTGTTTCCAAACTAAAAAACAGCTAAAAGGTTCATCCCCTTTTTCCTTCCTCCTAGGCTGGTAATTCCAATAAAGAATCACACCAACGCTGATGCCCGACTCAAACCAGATGATTTCAACTCCATCAAATGGACTTTCAGCATGTCACAGAACCTCAGTGTCTTACCTGTGGACCCGGTGTAGAGTTCCTTGACATTTTTTAAATTGAAATTCCAGACCTTGTGCTTTCTGTCCCTTTTTATCAAATGTTAGAAGTATAAATACAACAGTTCCCATGAATATCAGATATTCCTCTCGTGCAGACTGTGGGATATGTCAGATAAAGGGATACAGTCTGAGAAAACTAATATTTCCTGACCTGGAAGATCCTTAAATTAGTAAGGTTCCTGCTGGGATATCTTAGCAGAACATGCATTGTAAGTGCCAGAAGAAAAGTTCTCCAGGTAATGTTTGGACAACAGTGGATCATCCTCTGAGTTAAGGAACATTTTTCTTTAAACATTCAGAGCTCAGTGTCTCCATTTCAGAGACTCAACTGATGCAAGTCTTTATTCCAACATCCATCCGTTCCTGCTGTCAAATCAGCTCAGAGCTCAGTTTAATATCGGACTGATTCAGGACCTTCAGACCTCTCAGGTCTCACTGAGCTGAGCTGTAGCTCTTGAGTGTGTGAGCAGCAGACCGAAGCACTGAGGACACCAGGCCGTAGATACCACTAACATCAGGATCTGCAGGTGAAATCCTGATGTGAAGGTCCAGCTGTTTAAACCCAGGAACACTTACATTTATCTTCTGCCTTTTATTCAGTATTTTTTGTTTGTTTTTAATATTATTTTATTGATTATTTCTTCACTTCTCAACTTGGAAGAACTTCAGTCAACACTTGAAATGACCTTCTACATAGATTTGACCTAAACTGGGTCAGGTTCTAAAAACGACCAACACATTTAGGGATTTCTCATCTATAATCTTCAGTCCTTTATTATAATTAATGATCCACTACCTGCAGGTAGCTGCATGGATGTACAGCATCAAGATTACATCCACAGTCTGTGGCTTGATAAAAGCTCCAGTTACAGACCTACAGCACTTTTCATATTTCTTGTCTTCACTCAAAGAGGCTCCATGATTGGTCCTGGTGGCTAAATGATCCTCAAACAAAAGAGGAAATCAACCAGTCCAAAGACAACCTCTGAAAGACCAGGAGAACTGCTGATCCGCAACACCTTAACAGATCACAGTGTTTGGATGGGAACAGACATCACCTAAAAAGGTTCTACAAGAAAAAACAATCACAGCTGCTGGACTGATGAAGATTAGATCAATATGAACGGTGTTGAACGTCCTGTGATAATTAGGAGTTTGACCTTTATTCAGCCAATGACCCTAACATCCTGACTTCAGACCCAGCGTGACATCGCATGTGTATGAAGGTGGATCTGAATGTATTAACGTGGATTTTGGATTATTTCTGTGGTGCTGTGTCATTTTATTCACCTGGAACATCTTCTGTTTCTGGGGAACTTTGTTGTCCACCTGCCTGCGGGCAGAGCTGCAGATGCTCCGCCGCGCCATCTGCTGGACAGCCTGGGAAACAGCGCCAGAAACCGGTCAAACTCATTCACAGAAATACATACTGATTAAAATGGGACTAGTTAACTCAGACCGAGTTTAGGATCAGAACCAGAAACATCTGGGGGCTGAGAAGAGATTTGTTTAAAGAGAAACCCCGTCCGGAAGCACCCTGACCCCGGCTAACTATCTGAAGCTAAAACCAGTCGCTGAGTTAAACTGCTTTAACCGAACTGATCAGATACATATTCGAGCTTTCAGTATTAACAGTCAGAATATTAATAATCTGGATAATCTACTCACAATCATGTGTCTGAACATCTTAATGAACCCGTCTGTCGACGTGATTCTGGCACAAGGACACCGGAACTCTGCTTCTTCTTCTTCGCTCAGATAATTGCCATAATCTGAGAACTCTGGTGCCCCCTGCAGGAGCCTCCGCAAACTACACGTTCTGTTCTGATCTCATTCACAAAAAGGAGGGACTCCTGTGTATTAATGTTCTAATTATTGAAAAGTGAGCTTATGAAGTGACCTGAATGTTTTTGCATTTAAAATTCAATTCAATTCAGTTTTATTTGTATAACGCCAATTCACAACACACGTCGTCTCAAGGCACTTCACAAAAGTCAGGTACATACAGGGGTTGGACAATGAAACTGAAACACCTGTCATTTTAGTGTGGGAGGTTTCATGGCTAAATTGGACCAGCCTGGTAGCCAGTCTTCATTGATTGCACATTGCACCAGTAAGAGCAGAGTGTGAAGGTTCAATTAGCAGGGTAAGAGCACAGTTTTGCTCAAAATATTGAAATGCACACAACATTATGGGTGACATACCAGAGTTCAAAAGAGGACAAATTGTTGGTGCACGTCTTGCTGGCGCATCTGTGACCAAGACAGCAAGTCTTTGTGATGTATCAAGAGCCACGGTATCCAGGGTAATGTCAGCATACCACCAAGAAGGACGAACCACATCCAACAGGATTAACTGTGGACGCAAGAGGAAGCTGTCTGAAAGGGATGTTCGGGTGCTAACCCGGATTGTATCCAAAAAACATAAAACCACGGCTGCCCAAATCACGGCAGAATTAAATGTGCACCTCAACTCTCCTGTTTCCACCAGAAATGTCCGTCGGGAGCTCCACAGGGTCAATATACACTGCTGGGCTGCTATAGCCAAACCTTTGGTCACTCATGCCAATGCCAAACGTCGGTTTCAATGGTCCAAGGAGCGCAAATCTTGGGCTGTGGACAATGTGAAACATGTATTGTTCTCTGATGAGTCCACCTTTACTGTTTTCCCCACATCCGGGAGAGTTACGGTGTGGAGAAGCCCCAAAGAAGCATACCACCCAGTCTGTTGCATGCCCAGAGTGAAGCATGGGGGTGGATCAGTGATGGTTTGGGCTGCCATATCATGGCATTCCCTTGGCCCAATACTTGTGCTAGATGGGCGCGTCACTGCCAAGGACTACCGAACCATTCTTGAGGACCATGTGCATCCAATGGTTCAAACATTGTATCCTGAAGGCGGTGCCGTGTATCAGGATGACAATGCACCAATACACACAGCAAGACTGGTGAAAGATTGGTTTGATGAACATGAAAGTGAAGTTGAACATCTCCCATGGCCTGCACAGTCACCAGATCTAAATATTATTGAGCCACTTTGGGGTGTTTTGGAGGAGCGAGTCAGGAAAACGTTTCCTCCACCAGTATCACGTAGTGACCTGGCCACTATCCTGCAAGAAGAATGGCTTAAAATCCCTCTGACCACTGTGGAGGACTTGTATATGTCATTCCCAAGACGAATTGACGCTGTATTGGCCACAAAAGGAGGCCCTACACCATACTAATAAATTATTGTGCTCTAAAACCAGGTGTTTCAGTTTCATTCTCCAACCCCTGTACTTTTCCATGTACGTTCTGTACTTCGTGGGCTCTGGTTTTGCCTTCTTTTTCACTTTATCTGTACTTTCAGCAGCGTTGCTCCTACGCTTTAGCCACGTCTCCATAGTTACAGTGTAATCATGATAACGACAGGTCGTTGACGAGTGCGCTGCGTCTGTGGGTCAAACTAACTTGGTGGGGGGGTCCGTTTTATTTTAAAGGATATTGAAACTAAATACTGAATATAAAATTCAGTGCATGAACACACATTTATATTTTATCGAACTTTTTACAAAATAAATTTTCCCAAGACTTATTATGAGGAGCCAACTGATTTTTTTAAAGATATTTTGAAAAGCTTCACGTACCCCCTGCAGTACCTCCACGTACCCCCAGGGGTACGCGTACCCCTATTTGAGAACCACTGGTCTAATGCACCACGCAATGATGAAGTAACACTATGAACAAGAGAATCAATTTGTGAAGGGGAAGAAACAAAATTATTGCCCTCCACTCTGTTTTTCAGTGATAATGAGGAAATCAAAAGTGGAACAGATTCTTTAAAAGTTGTTACAGCATCGTCTGATAATGATCTACTATAATGAAATTTTCTTTCAGGTGTGGAGTACTCGGTTAAATTAAACTCAAAGGTTATTAAGAAATGGTCAGACAGGACAGGGTTATGAGAAAATATTGTTATGTCTTTACACTCAATGCCATATGTCAGCACAAGGTCCAGAGAATGAAGACAAAGGTGGGTAGGTTTGTTAATGTTTTGAGCAAAGACAATTGAGTCTAAGATGGCATTAAAGGCTATATTTAGGCTATCACTTTCAGTGTTACAAGCAATTTAAATGTTAAGTTTTAAATTAAAGCTTTTAGGTTCACCAGGAATACACAGATGCAACTCTATAAATTAGAATAAACTTTAAAAAGTGTTTATTTCTGATCATTTTGATGATTTTTGGTCAAGATTCAGTGATGACTACTGTAGAAAATTTGTTAAGACCATCATTTCATTTCTCTTTTAGGTTTTAAAATTAAGAAAAACTAAACTTCTGGAAAAAGGTGGATACATTTTCTTCTATTTGATATTTGTGGAGAATGATAAAAAAGCATCTATAGTTTCCAACCTGATGAAATAGTTCTAAATAATTATGAATGGTACTTTCAGTTTCATTCTGTTGTGGAAATTAAATGTAATTAGTCCATGAAAAAACTGAAACTGAGCCGCTAAAACCTGCATTTGTTATTATATCTATATTTAAAAACATGAGTTGGTTCTTTATCATTTTTATTTTATCATAGTTATTAAGAGCCATGGTGGAGAGTCCAAAGAGCGACAGGGGCTCTGGGGCTGCAGGTTGCACACCCCTGGGGGTGTGCAACCTGCTCTGCTCTGGGGCCTGCTCTGGGGCTGCTTTGATCTCCAAGACAAGCTATAGTGAGAAGCTGAAAAACAGCCTTTCTACTGGTGACACTTCGGCTGTATGGACTGGTCTGAGAAACCTGACTGCCTACAGAAGCCCCACCACCCTTCCTGAACAAAGTCCTCGCCTGGCCAACCGTCTGAATGGCTTCTACTGCAGACATGACAAGAAGCCATTCACACCTCAAACCAACTCCTCCACATCCCATTCAGGGATTCAGATGTTCAGGACGTTCATTTGCTTTTCCTAAATTCTCTTTCTAGAATTGCACCGCTCAAGGTGGCAGCAGGTTGGAGTGGCTCTGTTACTTCTTATTCTGATTGTTTCTTATTAACAACATAAATTCCTCTTGTGGTGGATAAGATTGATATTTTTGGACGATTATTCTCTCCGGTATCGGATGCTGTGCAGCTGGAAGGATTTTTGCTGATACATTTTTACTTTTGGACATATGTTATGATACACCACCATGGCGAAGGGGTTGTTTTTTACAGCCAGGAGGAGCTAATTAATATCTCAAAAGCTCAAATAATATGTCAACTACAACCCTAAATCCCTGATGAGTTGAAAAGGAGACGTCGTGGATGCAGAGCAGGAGCAAAGAGAAGAGAGAAGAGGAGGAAGTTAAAACCATCTCTTCCACCAATTCTGATGGGCAATGTGAGATCGTCGGGAAACAAGTTGGATGAACTCCAAGCCCTACAAAGGACCCAGCCAGAGTATCGGGAATGCAGTATTATGTGTTTCACTGAGACATGGCTGCAGGATCATATCCCAGACTCCAGCATCTCTCTGTCGGGCTTTTTAACCATACAAGCAGACAGAGATTTAAAGAAGAGCAGCAAATATAAAGGAGGTGGACTGGCAGCACTTGTGAACAACAGATGGTGTCATTCAGGACATGTTACTGTGAAGTGTCGTCTCTGCAGTCCAGATATTGAACTGTTAGCAGTTCAATATCTGCTCATCCAGGAGGAGGGAATGCTGCAGGTCACTGACTGGATGCAATCTGATGGGTTTACTTAGACAGAAAATCTTTTTATCCAATTTGAATAAATAACTAACTCTGACTGCAGTGTCCAATGGTTAGGATTAATTGGAATGTATGAACCTGACTTTTGTGAAGCGCCTTGACACATGTGTTTTGAATTGGCGCTATATAAATAAACTGAATTGAATTCCTGCCCACAGCCATCAGCATCTACAACGACTCTTTGAAGAAACCTGCAGAACGTGAGCTACAACATTTAGTTTCCCTTTGGGATGAATTATTTTTGAATTATTCTTCTTACCCAGATTTCCATGCAGTCCTGCACCTTTATTCCCCAGCAGGTTTTGATTAATTTCTTCAACAATTTAGATGGTTTAAAGCTTTCGTCTTTACATTTTCTCAGTAAATTATTTTTGCTGTTTGATATTTAAATGCACAGAATTTTAGCCACATTCCAGGTTTCCCAACCAGCCTCAGTGCAGCCAGTTCAGACCAATAGACTTTGGGTCTGAATGAACTGGTTTACTTTAGTTCCAGACCCGATAGTTCAGGAGTTAATCTAAATTCAGTCTGAGCTGCAGAGACAAGGTGTTAAAACAGGATCTGCTGGGCTGGATGAAGGTGAATTCTGAGTCTAACCAGGAACCCTGGGTCCACCTTAAACCAACCCTCTAAACACAACAGTCTACCAGTAAGACTAGTTCCAGGTTAAAACATAATGCTCATTAAAGCCCCAAGTCTGAGGAATATTCCTCCTCTGGTTCTCCTGAGGGATGTGTTCTTGCTCCTATTTTGGACATCCTGTAAACCATCGACCCATCATGAAGAACGACAGTTACTGGGAGAGGATGGCTCACCTGGTCAGGTGGTGGAGGATCTCATTATGTGGTGACAACTTCTACTTAAAACTAAATATCACCAAAACAGATCCGCCACCTCTGGTCCTCGTTAAAGGGGAACCATTGGAGCGGGTTCAGGACTATAAGAACCTGGGTGCCACTGTCAAGAAGCTGACATTCAGTGAAAAGTCTGGTAAGGTAAGCAAGGATTACACTTCTTCCACAAATTATTCCTGTTTGGTGTGTAAAGAGTCGAAGACCATTTCCCACACTTCTATGATCCATTTTCTCTCATCACCTGGTTCCTCCAGCATCTATCAGCAGGATGAAATTGAGCAAAAGTGGCCCAAAGAGTCCCACAAAAAGCCAAAGATATTCTGCACTTCATGGTGAACCTGGGCTCCTACCATCTGGAAGGAAATCCAGATTCTAAATCAAAGACCAACAGATGGAGAAATTCTGATTATTTAGATCAATTTAAAAAGTGACTGCTTGTCATTTTGTCTGATTGCTTTTGATTGACATTTGTACTGAGAGTGAGGATCCCACCTGTAGACCGCTGGAGATGGACAGCAGCTCCAACATGACCTTGTATGCAAGAAGCAGCTATGATGGATGGATGGATTTCCTGAAGTTTTCTTGACTGGTTGTGTTACCAGGCTGCAAGGATAATTTCCCTGCAGGGACAATAATAAAGCTCTACTGATACAGAACATGGATGATGGATATTTTCCAAACAGAAAGTGAAGAGCAGTCATAGTTGTGTAAAAATGATGAATTTATTCATTTAAAGCAACAATAATATCAAAAACAAACATGTTATCAGTGCAGATAATTGTCTTTACAGAAATGAAATAAAAGAAGCGTTTTAGTTCAACATGCAGCAGGAGTCCAATTAAACATGCATCACTGTTCTGTCATGCTGTCATTTCCATTCACACCAAGAACAACAGTGTTTTATCAGAACCTCCAGATACTGGCTGCACATCCCATAAACTCTGTAATAAATAATCCGCTCAGCTCTCCGTGAAGGGTTGCTTCAAAACTGTCAGCAAACACAACGCTAGGGACCAAACGAGGCACAAAGACCAGCGGCTCAAGCAGCTCCGCGATCACATGCAGCAACATAACACTCAGATCAACTGCAGGAACCAGAACCAGAACCCACACTCTATTTAGTTGCTTCATTTTGAAACTGAATGGAACCGTTCTCTGGAGGCTGAGACGATAAATCTATATTAATAATTAATGTTAGATTTCTAATCTTAGGTTTGTTTTTAGCACTGTCAGAGTTTGTTCTGATGTTCAGCCACTAGTCTTCCTCCTGTAGAGAGCTGCTCGGGTGCAGAACAGGTCCAAAATCAAACTCTGTAGTGCAGTAAAAGCTGCAGTTACTCACATGGACTGAGCCTAACCTCAGAGCAAACACACCGGGTTCTCCTCTTTTTGGCACCAACTGTTCTTCAGCTGAGAGGAAAGGAAAAGATGAGCAATGTTCTGACTCACATGTCAGGGTTCTGCACTCCTGATCCAGTCTTAATTTCTTTCCACGTCCCTTCCTGTGATCCAGACTTCCTAAAAATCCTTCAGTGGTTGGGATAACCATTTGTTAAAAAAGCTAAATAAGAATTCCTGTGAACATGGACAAGTACCGGACTGAAGCCCAAAGAAAACCTCTGAAAGACCCTCATAAAATCTGGAGAACCGCTGATTTTAAACGATTACAGGAAGGAGCTGTGATGATGTACTGGTGCAAGAAAACCACACGAACCAGAAATGGACCACGTACTGAACGGAAACAATCCTTCTAATTTAGCTGGTCGAGGTTAAAATGGTGACTGTCTGAAGCCTGAAGAGATTGGATGTTGCTGACTGGGTCAAACCTGAGGTCCAGTAGAGGTTCCTCTGTCTAGAGGATCATCTGATGAAGACTGAAGAGGTTTCTCCCTATCCTTCTCTCCCATCACTTCCTGCTTTTTAATTCAAAATTAATTTAAAAACAACTATAGAAAGAAAAACTACCAGAATTCCAAGAAATGTAGAGAGATGTGAAGTGGACCAGGATTTTCCAACAGAACCGTTAAACCTGACAAAACCTGTAACTAAACGCTGGGAAAATGACGTTTCTGGTCTCTGTGATTCTCTGAAGAACAATGGAAGATCTCACTTCTATGGATCCGACTGCTTGGCTTTCTCCTCTAGCTCTATGGGGGAGGTCCACCATGAGATGATTATTATTGTACCTTCATTCAACCAGGAGGTCCCATGGAGATCAGAAAGGAGCTGCGTGGTTTCTGGAAATGAACAGGTCGCTCCTCCTCGGTGTTGCTGCTTCAGTTCATCGTTATAAAACTAGGAGACATCCCACTCGGCCTGTAAACTTCCAGCTCAACAGCAGGAATCTGCGTTCATGTTTGCAAACAACATTCGGATCACATTCCCTCCCTCAGCAGGAGGGAAGGAAGCTTCAGAACGGCAGAAAACGCCAAACATCAGCCCAACCAAACCTTATCCGTTTGTTTCACAGCACTTAATCTCTCAAACACCAAAACAGTTTAACTTGAAGCAAATGTGTTCCTGTGACAGATTTTAAATGTCCGGTTCACCTGCAGTAAAAATAAAACCTGTGATTTTCAGCAATAAAACCGTTAATTCAGTCACAGCGGTTACCCTCTATAACAAGCAAAATCACTCCAGACTGAATGAAAGGCTGTAACTTACTGACTGTTCTTAAACAGACGTCCAAGTTCACTCAGAGGATACATGAACACCACATCCAGTCAGCATTCACTAGCGCCGTCTCCACACACAGCTGCAGGTGTACTGAGGATTTATTTAAATCTGTTACAGTCAGACATTAAAACAACACTGGGAGTGATTTTAATGAGGTGTCAGAAGGTAGCTGCTGTAAAACGAACTGAGATTCTGCATAAATGACTGGGTTGGACTGCTAGACCCGTTCTACAAGCTAAAGGTAACAGAAACTTTGAGCTGCAGCGGGAATATAAAGTCGAGAATATTTAGCCAATCAGGCGTGCTGCCTGCCTCCACTCCGAAGGTTCAGGGTAATTCACTGCCTCCCTACCAGTGTCGTTTTCTGGGCTACATCTCAGCTCTGGTAATCTGATGTGGACCTGGTTCCTGCAGTCAAAACTAAGCACCCAGAAAACTACAGAGGTTTGGAGACCAGAAACTTTACTTCCGAGACCCAACTGGATGTTTTGCTCCAAGACTGTAGAACTCATCAGGTTATTTTTCATTTTTGGCTACTTCTCACTTTGGCATCTCATTAGGAATCCTATAAGGCGGGTCAGATTTTTAACCTCACAGGTGTTTCACAGCCGCAGTCCAACCTGGAGTCCGATCCATCTCTCAGTGAGAGATGTCGGCGCCGTTGTTGCGGTTGCCGTATTTGTGGTGGATGATGAGGAGGACGACGCCCAGCAGGAAGCAGACAGAACCCACAGTGATGTAGGCGATGCCCAGGAACGGGTTCTTGCCTCCCATCCAGGAGATAGTACTCAGGATCATCCGCTTCCTGCCCTCGAAGCTCCGGACCGGATAATCTGGGATCGACTCGTTAAAGACAAAAACTGCTCCTGAGGTTAAGAGTTCCAGACTTTAAATCAGCATCAACCTTTGCTTTTCTTTTTATTCTGACGCCTCCACCTGGCTGCACTGAATTTGATTTGATAAAAACCAAGCAAGTGCCAGATTAACAGGAAAACTTTAAAACTTAGAGGAAGCTGGACACCAGCTGACCCACTTTCTCTTTCAGGATACTGTAAACCACTTCCAGGGTGTAGTTCCCTCGGGGCAGAGTGGGAAGCATGTTGTTTCGCCTCTGGATGATCCGGTACAGCTTGCGGAACGTCGGCAGGGCGGCGGTTCTCATCCACACGATGAAGTCCTCGTTGATGAAGCCATTGTTGTCCGGATCAGTGTCCAGCTCATACACGGGCCGGCGCCAGTTCACGGGCTTTGATGTCCCTGAAGGGGGAGGAAATTTCACCATTTGGAGGAGAGTTATTGAGGTTTTTTACTGGTGTAGGACCAGTTTTTTACATTTCTGTCTCAGATGTAAAAGGTTTTTATTACATCCTCCAGTTTTCATCTAAACTTTAGGAATCTCTTCTAGTTTTGGATGCAAATAGTCTAATGTAAGGCTACCAGTTTCTAGTCTGTTTAAATGTGACATTAAACTTGGAACCAGCCTGGAGAACCAAATGATACCTTGAAAAACAGCAGTAAGGTTCATGTTCTCTACTCCAGGATTCCTGAACTTCACATGCTTATCTGTCCACCAGGCGATTCCTGTTGCTGTCAGTGGAATCTGGATCTTTGTGCCGTTTGGGTCGTTGTAAAACAGCTCCAGCGTGTCTGCAAACAAGAGGGAATTAATTCAGTAGTTTTTCCCACTCGATGTTTCCAGTTCCTGTCTGAACACCTCAAGCCGTTCTGGCCTAGAGGAGTCCAGCCAAGAAGAGCTCCGGCAGGACTGCAGTCCTGTTCCTCCAGCAAACACCTCAGCTGCTGGTCAGTTTCTCACCGTTAAACATGCTGTTTGCGATGGCTCCACAGGGTGCGATGGGCTTGTTGTCGTGCTTCGCATACGGCTCACACTCCTTACTGGGGTCCTGTGATGTGAGAGATAAACAGCACCACCTGTTAAATGAACGACCTCAATATTTGCTGTTTGCAGCTGTTAATATGATCTCCAGCATCCTAATCCTTGCAAACAAATCTTACCTCTAGGGACTTCTCATTTCCATTCAGCTGGCTGTCATCTCTGGACTTGACGTACCGCCGGTGGTTCTGGTAGAAGTTGGAAAGTCCGTAATACATAAAGACGTTCGCTCTGTGTGTTTTTAAAGAGAAGAAACCTGATGGTTTCCCCTTTTACCCAGTTGCAGCGGGATACTTTAATTTGGAAATGAATGGATCTTACTTCATATGACTGGTCCAGATGGAAGGGAATGGAACAGGTGCAAGGCTTGGTGCTGTTCCAGCTGAAGCTCTTGGAGCAGTTGAAGCACGGACTGGACATGTCAACTCCTGTGTAATCAATCTGGTCGGCACAAATGAACTCACGTCAAATCCTGGCCTTACAGAGAACAAGGGCTACAGGTCCGTCATTTTTGATGATATCTTTTTAAAAAATTTTTTTTTTTGGAAGGACCTGGATATGATTTTCTTTGTTTTTTGAAAAACTTTATTACCATCATGCCTAAAAAAATATAGAAAATAAAATCTCCCTTTCAGCCAAATAACGGCTATAATGTACATCTTAATTTTCGTTATTTTAAAGACAGAGTTAATAAATGACTTGTGTCAGAACAATAACAGGTGTATTAAATACCCAAAATAAAATGTCACCATTTCTAAATGGAGTTTAGAAAGAAAATTTCATTATAGTAGATCATAATCAGACGATGCTGTAACAACCTTTAAAGAATCTGTTCCACTTTTAATTTCCTCATTATCACAGAAAAACAGAGTGGAGGGCAATAATTTTTTTTCTTCTCCTTCACAAATTGATTCCTTGTTCATAGTGTTACTTCATCATTGCGTGGTTATTAGACAAAGGCAGCCCCCCTTAAAAAAAAAGGTAATTATTCATAGGAGGCAGGCCCCCTGTTTAATTCAGAGCTGCGTACTTTAAAGACAAAATGTTAGAAAATTGGAGCAAAAATGGGCTCTACACACCTAGAGGATTCCTATTTTAATCTGGAAAAATAGCCCTCTGTTGTATAAAAAGACACTTCACCAAGCTAAAACAGCTTATTTCTCATCCTTAATAGAAGAGAACAAGAATAATCCTAGGTTTCTCTTTAGTACAGTTGCTAAACTTACACAGAGTCATAGCTCTGTTGAGCCATCCGTTCCCTTAGCTCTCAGCAGTCATGACTTTATGGGATTCTTCCAAAATAAAATTGATTCTATTAAGAAGAAAATCTTTGACAATCTCCCAGAGATGATTACTTCATCCTCAGCAAGTGAGACGACATTGGAAGTAACTGTAGAACCTGATCTGTGTTTGGACTGTTTTGATCCTGTGGAGCTTCCTGAGTTATCAGAAATATTAGCTTCATCTAAACCTTCAACTTGTATGTTAGACCCAATCCCAAAACCAATTATTTAAGGAAGTGTTCCCCCTGATTACCAGCCCATTTTAGATATGATTAATTTTATCTTTATAAAAAGGATATGTACCACAAGCTTTTAAGGTAGCTGTAATTAAACCTTTGCTTAAAAAACCTTCGCTTGATCGAGATGACTTAAAAATTACAGACCGATATCCAATCTTCCGTTTTTTCTAAATTCTTGGAAAATATTTTTTGCTAATCAAATGTGTGAGGCATTTTTAACAATGACCTGTTTTTAAAGTTTCAGTCAGGTTTCAGAGCTCATCAAAGCACTGAAAAAGCTCTGCTGAAAGTCACTAATGATATTCTTATGGCCTCAGATAATGGACTTTTGGTCTGTACTGGGTTTTTTAGATCTCAGTGCTGCATTTGATACAGTCGATCATAATATTCTCTTAGAAAGGGGGGAATATGCTGTAGGGATCGGGGAACAGCGCTAGGCTGGTTTAAATTTATTTGTCTGACAGATTCCAGTTTGTTCAGAAAATAAAAAATCATTTTTTAAACTCCAGGTTTAATTGTGGAGTACCACCGGGTTCAGTACTTGGGCCAATTTCTTTTTTATTTAATATATGCTTCCAATGGGAAAAATTATCAGGAAAGCATAAAAATAAATTTTTCACTGTTACGCTGATGACACTCAGCTTTACTTATCCATAAATCCTGATGAACCCAACCAGTTAGATAAAACCAACATGTCTTGAAGACAAAAAAAACTTGGGATGACTTTAAAATTTTCTGCTTCTAAATTCAGACAAGACAGAAGTTGTCGTCTTTGGACCGGAGTTTTAAAAAAAAAACTGCTTAGTCAATCACTTAACCTGGATGGCATTAAAAATTGACCTCTGATAATAAAGTAAAAAAACCCTTGGTTTTTATTTTTGAACCAGGACATGTCATTTAAATCCCATTTTAAACAGGTTTCTAGGATTTCCTTTTTTCCCCTCCGGAACATTGCCAAAAATTAAAAATATCCTTTCCAGGATTGATGCTGAAAAAAACTAGTCCATGCTTTGTTACTTCAAGGTGGACTATTGTAATTCGTTACTATCAAGGTGTCCACAAAAAGCAGTTAAAAACCTTCAGCTGATTCAAAATGGCTGCAGCAAGAGTTCTGATGAAAATTAAAAAAAGAGATCATATTTCCCCTACTTTTGTTCCCTTCATTGGCTCCCAGGGGTTAAAATCCAGAATAGAATTTAAAAATTTCCTCCTCACATATAAAGCTCTTAATGAATCTAGCTCCATCATAGATCAGAGATCTGATTGTTCCATATGTTTTCCCAAAAGAGCACTTCATTCTCAGACTGCAGGGTTTTACCGGTGGTTCCTAAAGTCTCTAGAAGTAGAATGGGGGGGCAGATCCTTTGTTATCAGGCTCCTCTCCTGTGGAACCAGCTCCCAAATTTTTAGTTTTCCGGTGAGGCGGGACACCCTGTCTACTTTTAAGGCTAGGCTTAAAACTTTCATTTTTTTTAAGGCTTATAATTAGAGTGGCTTAGTTTTTTCAGGGAGGGAGCCTTTCCCCCCTCCTGGTTGGAGTAAGGGGGATCAGGTTTTAGCCCAAAAACCGGCTCAGTTATGGTTGAGGTGCAAACACACCCTCCATTTCTGCTACCTGTATGACCCCTTCTCTTTTCCAATGGTTATAATCAGTCTGACAGAGAGAGGTATCCCAATCGTTCTGGTTTTTAGTATAACAATGACCATCAGTGGGACCTAGATGGACAAACTTGATCAGTGTATTATTTTACTTAGTACCCCTACACATAGCCCATTCTAAAATGGCCAAACTAACACTCAGTAGTTTAATCCAACCTCCCCAACAACCCGCACCATTCCAGACCCTTTGTGAATAGCCTTGAGACGACATGTGTTGTGAATTTTATATAAATAACACTGAATTAAATTGAAGTTAGGTTGGAGGGTTTAGTGTGTGTGTCTATATTTTATTTCTATTTTGCCAAATCATCCATAAAAACAGTATATTAGGAACTTGTTGAAGCCATAAAAACAAGAACAGGTTTTAAAATGAATGTTTAAATCATTGTAATAAGGTGGTGGTTTAAAAAACCAGAATGAATTGTCCCTAAAATGCCGGATTCTGATGGGAATTTGGTTGAAGGCTTTTAAAAAAATTGGGCTGCTTGATGTTAATTATTAATTGTTATTCTTGCCGAATCATCCAGACGGAACCAGTCTTCACAGTAGATGTTCAGGTCAGTGCAGTAAGAGCTGTTTTAACACGCCCGATAGAAATGTGTCTAAAACACCAGATTTCTGAATAGAGTTTGGTTGGAGAGTCCAGAGGCCGCAGCGGACTAGAATGGTGTCATTAGACTGATTAACTGGTGTTTCTCTGACAAACATGGCTACCTCGAACTCCTTGATGTTGTTGGACGTCACGTAGAGGCCAATGCCGATGGGGATGAAGATCAGGCCGATGATGAAGAAGGCTGGCAGGACTGTCCCTGCGGTCAGGATGGGCTGCCAAGCCGGGAGTCTCTGCTGCTTGAAAGCGGTGTTTTCAGGCTTCTTGCTGCGCAGAGAGCCGCCGCCCACAGCGGCTCCGGATCCCGACACGCTGATGTGTCCGTCCTCGTCTTTGTAGCTGGAGGCCATCATTGTCAGGTCCAAGCAGGTCCGGTATCTTCCCCCGGTGATTAAAAATAATCGCTGACCGTTAAACTGTCATTAGCTCAGAGCATTTTTCTAAAACTCACAGCAGCTGACCGCGTCCTCTTTAGGGTTGGTGCTGCCCCCTTCTGTCCACATAAAGGTAGTGTTTGTTTTTGTCTGGCTGTTCTTGGGGAGACGATCAATTTAGAATAAAAAATAAATAACACAAAGTTATAAAAAATAGAATGATAAAATAGAATAAAGTAAGTTTCTTCCAAGCAAGAAGGCAAACAGATCATTCTAAGGCTCATCCATCGACTGTCTGGGAGCAGGAGCCTGCATCCAGCAGTCATTGGACGAGAGCTTGGGGACACACAACCATGCACACACACCTGATACCTGAGGACTGTTTAGAGGGACTCATTAACATACACATACATGTTTTTGGACAGTTTACCTGAAACATGTAGTTTAAAAGGTGACATAACTCCAAATTTGGAAATGTGAGCATTTTAAAATCCTTCAAGGATTTGGAATTAATGCCGTTAACACTCGGAGCTAAAACTCAGAGAGAAGCAATGAAGCAAAGCCAAACTTTAGATAAATAGTTTTTATTTTCATTCTGGTCATAATTATTTCACGGTGCATCAGGAGGTTCAAACCTCCATGATCAGCAGTGAAATTAACGCGTGGTATCAAACATGAACAATGAGATTAAAAGTCTGAGGTGAACAGAGAGCAGCATGACATGGTTAATCAGGATGCAAACAGAAACCAGCTGAACCTAACAGAACCAGGCTCCTGTATGATCTGCAACCATTTAAAGAAGTAAACCCAAGTAGCATAACATGAAGTCCAAAGAGGGAGCGTGAACAGATGCAGCCTGCAGCTGCTCTGATTCCTCTTGCTGCAGGAGATCTTCAGATCTTTCCTCCTGCTGCAGAAGCTGAGCTGCACACCGTCGACTTCCTCAGCTGGATCTTCATCGCCTGGCCTTCAGCCCGAGACTCTAACCTTGTCACAGCAGACACACCCAGAACCGTCTTCCCATTCAGTTTCACACCTGTGGACACAGGGATCCGTGTGGCTACGCTTCGAGCTGACTGCACAGCCGAACTGAACTGAAAAATAAAAACACGTGAAGAACATCAGACACAGAACGGAACCTGGATGGGAGAGACCTTAAAGATGCTGTGAATCTATTGGAATGTTTTGGTGAGTTATTATTACTGGAGTATCCTCCGAGGAGAAGTCCCATCAGCAGAATCCACAGAAACATGATGCATGTTAAGTTTAACATTATGACCACTGGCAGCTGACGTGAAAATCACAGAGGATCTGGTCTGTGACCTCGCAGGAGGTACAGTTTTACAGGGCTGTTGGAAGCAGAAGCTTCATTTTCAGGATCTGAGCCACTTTAAAGGGAAGGTTCAGGACTTTTGAAGTAAGGTTCTGTTTGAAGGTTCTAAGCCGTTAATGTCTTCCCTGCAGTAGGCTCTCTTAGCATGTTCCCTTGGTGTAAATCCACTCTAGTTGGACCCAGAGGCCAAATCTAATGGCTGCTATAAGACAAGCTAAGACCAAAATGGACTTCTACCATCTTGAAACATCTACAGTCTCAAAAACGTCACAGATGATTATTCCATTTTTAAAACCATTGTCACATTTCCATTATACATTATTTTACTGAAACTAATTGTTTCTGAGTTTGGAGGTGATGGATGTTGTATCATCAGTGATGTTCTTGTGAAACACCTCCTGAGAACAGAACATGAAAAGCATTTCTGGTCAGAGGAAGTGCCTGATAGAAAAGTAAAGCAACAATGACATGAATGTTAATCTGACACACCTAAAACCAACCAAGGCTACCCCTTTATAGGTGACATTAGCCTCTTCGGGCAGGCTGATGCTCTATCTCACCCCAAAAGGGTCCAAACCTTTAGGACTTATAGGATCTGCTGCTGACAGTTTAAGGACAGATTCCACAGCAGGTCTTCAAAGGTCTAGAAGAGTACTTGAAGGGTCATAATGTTATGGCTGGTTGGTGTATACCTGTCATCAACCAAACTTCTACTTACTGGAACCAGTCAGAGCCGGTTACTCAGCTTCCTCCCACAGTCCAAAAACATGACTGTTAGGTTAACTGGTCTCTCTAAACTGCTCCTTGGTGTGACTGGGTGCCTGGTTGTTTGTCCTGTGTGTCTCTGTGTTGCCCTGCCATGGACTGGTGACCTGTCCAAGGTGGACCCCGCCTTTCGCCCATACACTGCTGGAGATAGGCACCATCTCCCCATGACCCAGTATGGAAGAAAATGGATGGATGCATGGATGTTTTAGGTGCTCCAGACTCAAACCTCTGCAGTGCTCATAGGCTGCCTGATTTTAACCTGAAGGTGAGCAGAAGGCTGTGATAAAGCCTACAGTGGTTGATGCTTTAACACCATCTGATACCTGCAGAGTCCTATGTGTTAATTCTGAAACATTTCAGAAGAAGCCGGAAGGTAAGAAGATCAGACATCATTGGATAGTTTCCACTGGAAGGAGGTTTTTTTTGATGTTTTAGAAGGAAAGATACTCACCACAGACTGTGTTGGCCTGGATGCTGCAGAGGTGATGGGGGTGATTGTTATACTGCTGGTCATTTTGTTCTGGGATGTCTTCCCAGTCGGGGCTTGGCGTGGGGAGCGGAGCACCGTTCCTGTTGGTGTTTCCTGGCATTCAAAGCCACTTCCTGTTGGTCTGAGGGTTAAAACAGGACAACTGCAGCCCTCAGAGGTCCTATGAAACTGTGACCCCAAGTGGATGTGGATCTTATTGTCCTCGGTTGTGATGATGTTGCTGTCGTATTTCCTCACCGGCTCTGGTGGTTTCTCAGAGGTCATCTTGATTAACGTTCGTCTGGTGGTGTTCTCATGAGGGTCGGATGAAGCACACACCTCAGCCACAGGGGTGGTGCTGACCGTGATGATGGACACCGGTGACTGCAGGATCCCAGGGCTGCTGCTGCAGGGCTTTTCTGGACTCTTCGTCCTGGAGATGGTGGTTATCGTGACCGGGGACTTGGCTCGATCAGGATCTCCAGTTACATCCCATCCTTTAGTCTTAGAGGTCACAGTTGTAGGTTTGGGGACAATTGTGATACGAGGCTTCTGAAGACCAAGGGTTGGGATGATGGTGGTGGTGGAGAAGAAGTCTTCAGACTGCGGACTGGTGATCTCTAAGGTGGCTGTGCTGGTCTCATGATCTGGTGTCACGCGGATGTGTAGAGGTTGTCCCAGATTTGGGGACATTTGAGGTGGATGCAGCGAGGAGGATGCCTTGGTCTCCTCAGCAATGGTCCGGGTCAGTGTGATGGCCTCCTTCTTATTCATCCAGGGCATTGAGGATTTTCTCCCCCCATGTTCTGCTGATGCTGTAGGGTATCGATCAAGAACTGCTGGCCTTTTCAGGCCATGTTGTCTGAGGTTGTTCATTAGGTGGTTCTCCTCCAGAACTGATTTCCGGATGAAACCTGCTGCAGTCTCGTCCTCAGCAGACCCATTGGTCATCACCTCTGTTTGGACCGCCGTGGAGGTAACTGGGACATCAACCATTCTCCTCCCATTCAAACTGGGCCTCAAGGCTCGACTGTAGCGCTTTGAGGCTTCCAGGTCTTTGGTAAGGTTCTCTACATCTAAACTCATTCTTCTCTTCCTCTCCTCTTCCTCCATAAACCTCTGCTGGAGAAGAGAGAAGTCCACCTGCAGCTGGGAGAGCTGGTCCTCCTTGTTCATGAGTTCATGGATTTTCTCCTTGAGGGCCAAAACTTCGGCCTGAAGCTCTCTGGTTTTTGCCTCCTCCACCTTGCAGCGGATCCTCAGCTGGGCCTCCAGACTCTTAACTTCACCTCTCTCTACAGCTTTGTTTCTGGCAATCTGACTTTTCATGTCCTCCACCAACTTAGAAAGCGTGTTTGCTTTGTCCTGCTCATTTCTGAACTTCTTCTCCAGCAGATCATACTCATCCTCAGATTTCATTAAATCTCCTTCCACCACCTCCAGCTGCTTAAGCCTGCCTTTAAGTCTATCAATTTCTGTAGTTAGCTCCCTAACTTTGTTGTCTTCTTCTGGAGTTTTGTTTTGGTTCCTGCTGGCCAACTTTCTCTGCATCTCCCTGTCCATCTCTTCGAGTCCATCCACTCTCATCTTCATCTCTGTCAGCTTAACATTCAGTTCATCACACGTTTCCTCCTTGCTTCTAAGTCTAGATTTTAGTTCTTCCTTCTCCTGTATTAGACCTTCCACTTGAATTTCCATCTCTGACTTGAATTTGAGAAGTTTTTTGCTCTCCTCAATCAGCTTCTCCGTAACTTCTGTAACCTTACCCTGCTCTGCTTTCAGCATCCTGCTCAAATCTTCATTTTTCTGCTCTTCCTGCTTCAGTCTCTCGGCCACAGTTTTCCTTTCATCCACCAGTATAACAGTGAAAGATTTCAGTTTCATCAGTTCTTCTTTGAGGACCATTTCTGCCTTCTCCAGCTTCGACTCTGAGGACTCCATCTCCCTTAACTGAGTTCTTAGTCTCTCCATCTCACTGCCCAGATCCTTCACGACTTTCCTCTCTTTTTCCAGATTTTTATGAACTTGGAAGCATTCTGTTTTGCCCCTGCGAAATGCTCCCTCCAGCTTCTCCAGCTCCACCATTCTCTTCTGGAGTTTGTCCACTTCCAGCCTCAGCTCCTTGCTGTGGTTTTTCTCATCCTGCAGCCTTTTCTTCAGCTCCCTGCACTGAGTCTCGGTCTTGGTAATCTCCTCATCCTTTCCCTCCATCTCCAGGACTTTCTTCCGCAGATTTTCCAGCTCAGCTGTAAGGGAAGAGTTTCCACACTCTCCTTTGCTTATCTTGTCCCTGAGCTCTTGCAGGTCCTCGTCAGATTTCTGCAGCACTTTATTGCTCTCCTCCAGCTCCTCAGTCTTCTGCATCAGCCCGTCCAGCTTCAGTCTCAGCTGTTGGTTCTGGGATACTTGGTTGGCCAGCTTGGCAGTCATGTCTTTGTGCTCCTCACTAAACTTTGCTTGCTGGACCTCCAATTTAGCCTCCAGCTTCAGCACCTTCTGTCCGTCCTCCTTTGCAGCATCACTTGAAGCTGCCAGCCGCTTCTCTTTTTCTAGCAGCTTCTGACTGAGGTCCTGGATCTTCTGGGTCTGCTGGTCAATCTGCTCGACATGAAGCTGTCGCTCGTCCACCAACATCACCGTAAAGGACTTGAGCTTCACCAGCTCATCTTGGACCTTCTCCAGCCTCTTGCTGTGCTCTTTGTCCTTACGGGTCTGGTAGGCCTTCTCCTGCTCCAACAGCCTTTTCAGTCTGAGGACACAGAATTAATGCAAGATGTTAGTGGACGGTAAGCTGTAGATGGTTGCTTTGAAAGTCCTAAGAGGAACTCCAAAGAGTAACCTAAGGTTGGTAGAACCAATCAAACAGGGAACCCCTCGGCATGTACAGCATTCACCAAGCTCCAGCCTAAAAGACCAGTTTCTCCAGCCTCTCTTCATGATTTAATCAGTCCAGTTCCAGTGGTACACACTTGGTTATTGGACCCTCCCAGGCCCGGTCCCATCATCAAGCTACCGACTGCTGTGTTGGTTCCCTCACCCAAAGATCACTATTTGTCCAATGCACAATCCATCATAGCAGAATTTACACTGAAAGCAGAATGTTTCACCTCCTTCATGTCCTTTGTTTATGATCTGGGCTGCAGGGTGGCACTGTTGGTAGCACTGTTGCCTTGCAGCAGGAAGGTCCTGGGTCGACTCCTGGTCTAAATTTCCCTTTGGTGTGAATGAGTGTGTGTGTGAGTGGTTGTTTGTCCTGTGTGTGTGTCTGTGTTGCCCTGCGATGGACTGGCGACCTGTCCAGGGTGAACCCCGCCTCTCGCCTGTAGGCTGCTGGAGATAGGCACCAGCTCCCCCGTGACCCACTATGGAATAAGCGGTATGGAAGATGTATGAATGTTTAAGGTTTATGTTGAATGTATGTATGTTACGTTTTCCAGCATAAACTATGTCTAAAGTCTTAGAGCAAAGATGTCGAACTCCAGTCCTCGAGGGACGTGGCCTGCAATAATTGGGTCATTAGTAGGGCTCTGTAGGACTTGACTGAAGAGGTCATTAAGCCATCTGATTCAGGTCTTTTGGACCAGGAACATGTCTTAAAGTTGCAGGATAGAGGTTAACAGGATTAAATTCCTCTGTGTACCATAGAAGTTCAGGGAATTTCTGCATGCTGTTTCTGCAGTTTAAGAAAGAGGGAGCTGGTTGTCGTTCTGCCACCTGGTGCCTCAAGATTCAGCAGGAACCAGTGATGAAGATGAAGAACATAAACTGAACACAGACCAACACAAAGTAGTGCAGAACAGTGGAGTCAAAATGATTCATGGTTTTAAACATTTTACAAAGAAAAAATCCGAAGTGTGGTGTGCATACAAATTCACCCCTTCTGAGTCATAACTTTTTAGAACAACCTCTGGCTACAGGTTCGGCCGCAGGTCCTTTTGGGTCTGACTCTACCAGCTTTGAACATCTACAGACTCAAGTGTTGGCTTAAGTTCAGTCAAGTTCGATGGAGAACATCCGTGAACATCAGTTTTCAAGTCTTGCTACAGATTCTCATTTGGATTTGGGTCTGGACTTTGACTAGGCCATTCTCATTGTATGTCTGGCTGTATGTTCAGTTCTCCTGCTGGAAGCTGAACCTCCACCCCAATCTCAGGTCTTCTGAAGCCTCTAACATGTTTTCTTCCAGGATTGTCCTGGATTTAGCTCCACCTATCTAACCCATCAACTCTGACCAGCTTCCTGTCCTGCAGCATGATGCTGCCACCACCATGTTACACTGTAAGGATGTAACGTGTGTTCAGGGTGATGTGCAGTGATTGTTTTCCTCTACACATTATTTTGCTTGCAGGTGAAAAGTACTGGTCTCATTTGAGTGGATCACCTTCCTCCACCTCATGCCTCCTACATGGCGTGTTGCAAACAGCAAACAGGACTTCTTCTCCTCACTCTTCCCTAAAGGTCAGATTTGTGGAGTTCATGAATCTGTGGCTGCTGTGAATTAAAGATTGTCCCACCTGAGCTGTGGATGCCACACTATTCAGATCCTTATTTGTAAAAATGATTAATGTTCCTTGTGCTTCACATTTCTGTGCTACTTTGTGTTGCTCTATGCCAACAAACACACAGATGTCTGTGGTTGTAAGGTGCAAAAATACCAAAGGTTCAACACAATTTTAAAAATACATTGAAGTGTGTCCTTTCAGCCACAGTGCTTTTGAAAATGGCAGAGAAATAATTTTCCTAAATATTTATATATGACAGAAAATTTAAGGGTTTAAATCAGACTTCGCTCAGTTTCATGTCTCTCCTGCGCTTTTGATGTGGAAAAGTCTCAGCTCTTCTCTGAACTGAAGGAGATGATGGAGCTCCTATCCTCATCTATAAGGCAGAGCCTGGCCACCCTACGGAGGAAGCTGCTTGGATCCAGGATCTGCTTCTTTCAGCCATGAAGGCAAGGGGAGTTTGTTTGTATAGAATATTTTACTAACAAGAATTCAAAGTGCTACACATGAAGAAAACATAAGAAAGCACAAAAATAAGTACATAGCATTGACATAATATTGGAAAGTAAAGAATAGATCTTTAATGTATTTTGGTGCTAAGCCAGTCAGTGACTTAGAAACTAACAGAAGGATTTTAAAATCTCTTCACTGAGGTCCAGGGAACCAGTGAAAGGACTTTAGAACTGGGCCGACCTGGGCTCTACCTTCTAGGTTCTAGTGAGGACCAGGCAGCAGCGTTCTGGATCAGTTGCAGCTGTCTGATGGACCTTTTAGGCAGACCTGTGAAGAACCTGTTGCAGTGATCAGTTCCACTAAAGATAAACACAAGGATGAGTTTCTCCAGATCTTGCTGGTCTTTAGTCCTTTAATCCTGGAGATGTTCTTCAGGTGATAGTGTCAGGATCTGGGCTGTGTTTGTGTTTTGGTGTTGCTACATGTGCTTTGTTTCAGACAGTGCTGGAGCTCTCAGGTGTGCTGGGTGACAGGTGCGACTTGTTCCACTGATTACTATGAGGAGTACTTAAGCAGGAGGCTGCAAGCACTTCAATGTGAGAGTGTTTTGCCACCAGTGGTACAAACTTGTGCCTCCCGCTAAGTTTATGCTGCGTTCGTCAACCTCGTTTAACGGTGTTTTTTGCTCCTCTGCAGATTTTGAAAGCCTAAGCTTTGGATCTATATCACTGAGTTTCTGACTACGTTTCTGGAAGTTATTCTGGATGATCAAGCCCGTCTACGTTCAGAAGATTCCTATCCTGTCATCTGCCTTCGTTTGGATTCGCATCAAGCCGGCAGCTTCCTGTCCTCTTCGTCTCCTGAGCCAAGCCACAAGCGTAACCTGTCCACCCTCCAACATCAAACTTGTTCCTTTGTTCAGAGCTCACACGGAACAGCACCAAGTGAACTCTCTACGGATATCCTTGCTTGAGATCTGTCCAGTGTCATTCCCCCTGGCGACCTGACTACCATTACTTGGTAAGTCGAGCTCAGAATCATGTTAATAATTCGTTTTCGTTTTTCTTCCAGTTACCCGTACTCATCCATTCTCTTCACTTCTCTCCCTACAGTGAGATTTTTGTTCCTGATTACATCAATAAAACAGTCTTTATTTTACTTCTTCCTCCTGAGTGTTCTCTGTATGTGGGTCAGAGCTATTTTGAATAAAATGACTGATAGAAGGCTGACTTGGACTGTGTAAACTTGACTGGAAGACGTCTAAGCAGCTGGTCATGGTTAAGAAGGTCTCTAACTGTGGAAACGGCTCCTTCAATAACTTGCTGGTAAATGGGAGATTAATGATGGGCCTGAAATTCTACAATAGCAACATGTCCATATTATTTTTAACAGTGGTTTGATAGCTGCTGTTAAGGCCTGGAGGAAAAACCTGCCAACATGATTTAATTTGAATCAAATCAGACACTTTGATAGGCAGAACTTTCTGAAAGCTGTGGGCAAAATATGGAGACTGCAGCAGGAGGAGCTTAGTTGAGGTATAATTGATGGCTTCTAGGTTTTTGTAGTTGATTTGGTAGAATTGACTCATTTTAGTTGGACACAAGCAAATCTAATTGTGTTCATGGGGGCCCAATTATTGTCCTGTTGACGTCTGGGGAGATTTGATTTGTTGCTCTCCTGACTTAAGACAAAATCAATCTTTCCTGAAAAGATCCCTTCTTTCCATGGAGATTTTTTTTTTCAATCAGTTTCTGAACTAAAACTTTTCATTTTTTGTATTAAATTTGAATACTGAAATATTGTCTGAGCACATAAAACCCAAGTCTAATTGCTTGTTTGTCCAAATCTGATTTCCTGCTTAATTCACCCATTAACCATGTGTCCAAATAACCTGTCCTTCATGACACGGCAGACCCAGGAGTCGACAATGAATGCTGCCAACAGCATCTAGAAAGCCTCTGATCACACTGGAGGTCAGAACATCTAAACATGTGGTGAATGTCAGACTGTAGTGGAGGTGTGCTGCCTGTAAATCTATGTACTTTATCCCTCCAATTAAATAGTTATGATCTACCTCCTGATTAACACCTGAGCACAGGTGTGAGGAGGAAATGATGGGCTGTGTGGTCTGATCATTTCCTCCTGGTGTTTAGCAACATTTGAGACCCTCTGAGCTAAATGAGAGCTTTTTATACTTCCTACGCAAATGATTAAATAGATTAGATTATGAATATTTTATTTAACTCCATTTTATTCTTGGATCTGTTTTCTGTCAGACTCCAGAATCCCACAGAGCATTTTTTTGACCAGAATCAGACCCTAGCCTGTGAGGAAATGTTCCGACCCCTCACCTTTCCCTCTCCTGCTCCAGCAGATTGGTGAAGTCATCGCTCTTGTTCATGAAGTCCACATGTTTCCGTTTCTCATTGTCCAGCTCCATGACGGTCCTGCGGTGGCATTTCTCTGCCAGCAGCAGCTGCTCCAGCATTCGTCTGTACGTCTCCTTCTGCTTGTCTTCCAGACGATCCAGCTGAAGGGAGGAGAACCCTTTAAAACACTTATCAACTTTCACGCTACAGATCCCTATCTGCAAACACTACACACCAAACCTTCAGCTGTGGTCACACTCATGTTGACTTGCTGAGGGAAACTGCCTCTATCTAGTCCAGATCTTTAAACTGAACATTAATTCAACTTTTTTACTTTAGAAGAGCCTGCAGGTGTCAGAGAGCATGGGAAACCTGATGCTATTCAGCAAACTAAAGAGCTTCAACTGTTTCAACTCTGATTTTATGGATCTTGTTAGAGAACTTTGACATTCAGATGACTTTATCAGTCCCTGTGAGCAACTCAGCTGTAGTTTCAACCATCTGACCCAAACTGTCCTCCTCAGATGAAAGGACATAGATCAGGTTCTTCAGGAACAACCCAGGAAACATGAACCGTGCCATGAAATGGCAACTGGTAGAACTATCCTAGTGAAGCCAGTTTAACGTCACTGTGGACCGAAAAGCTGCTGACCAACAAAAAAAGCTCCTGATCTAAAGTTGACACCGGCTGGACTGAAATCTGCAGCTTCCCACATGAAAAAGCCAAATGTCTTCTGCTTTGATGGTGAGATGAGACAAAGGTTTGAACACGATGGTAAGAAGGTGAGGCTATTTAAACTACTGAAAAAAGACGATACCACCTGCCAAGCATGGTGGCGGTAGCACCATGGTGAGGGGAATAATGTAATAACAAAGGTGGACTACCTCTAAATGAATTAACTATCCTTCAGATGAATGGAATGATGGTTGAACCTTGGACACTGTTGGTTTCTCCAACAACCCTGTCGAAGATCTGTGGCCTGAGCCTAAAACCAGCCAGTTTAAATGAACTCTACCTATTCCACCATCACAAAAACCCTGATCAACTACACTCGACAACTCTAACATTAGATAGGAACCACCAAGTCATGAAAGGACACTAATGCTAAAACGAGGATAGTCCAAACATCCCTGAATCAAGCATGACTCTGAACACAGAGACTCCACTGCCTCAACTAACCAGGCCTGCATGGTGTTAATGGTAATACTGCTAGCATTGCCATCAGGACATTATTATCACTAAAACCACGTTTTCTCTCTCACCCTGACTGAGCCTCCAGCTTTCTGTGTTGGCTTTGGGACATTATCTTCTGACTCAGCTGTAAGCCTCTGCTCCAGTGAGACTCCAACAACCAGGCTCAGTGTGGTAATGAAGTCCTGACGCTCGCAACATATTAAGCAACAAATATGGACCTTTTCCATGTATTGTACAGCCCTAATCATCCTTACAATAAGACAATGAGAATACGTGAGAGACATGAGGACATGAAGACAGACTGCAATACTTAAAACCACCCAACAGACTCCAACCAACTTCCACAAAAGAACACAAATAATCAGACTGAGAGCCAGTTTGATCAGAGAGGTGGACTGTTTGACCTTCTGACCTCAGCCATGGGCCTCTCATACACGTCGTCGGTGCTCTGGTTGTCATGAAGAAGAGTGGTGTCCCTCTGCAGTGCCTGCAGGGGTTTGGAGGGAGCGGCGGAGCCGTAATGGGCCTCCAGGGTCTCTGGTCTCGTTCTGTCTGACTTCAGCAGCCTGATGATGTCCTCTCTGGCCTGAGGAGAAATTATAGAAACAGAAAACAAAATCTGAACAGATGTGCTGGTAAAAGATTTTCTTGACCCTGGGATCTCAGTGTTTGCTCTACATTCCGCTGGATGACATTTATATGGAAGCCCTGAACGGCAGGTGGAAAAATATGTCTGTCCTCATATTTCTAAGTGTCTATTTTTGCAATACCTCTTCTAGGCACAAAAGGGGTGGCGCAGCCAGCAAGTCAGCTAGATAAACTGAGCTGAAGAGCAGATGTAAGATGGAGGTGAGCGAAGAAAGTTATATTTTGTTTAAAAAGTTAAAACACCATATATGGAGTCAGTCCTTTAAAAAGGAGGCTGCTGTTAAATGTGGAAAGAAATCCATGCTGTAATTATGATTGTTCATATAAGCCTGTAGAAGTGTAGAATAAAATCCCTTCTTTATTGTTTTATGCAGGATGGCAGAGGGCAACTCCAGCATGGATCCATTTTCTGGACAGCTCCCAGCTTCATCTCCAGCTTCAGTGTCTCCTCACCTTCTTATACAGTTTAGCACGTGTTGATTAGGTTGATTTTATAGGGAAGAAGGATTTTTGTTTTGAAAAATTTGAATAACTTTCATTGTTGTTATAAAAATGTCTTTTCTGTGCTGCCCATATATGACTTTACCTGCTGACAACAACAACAATATAATAATAATGTTGCGTGAAAGAGATTAGATGTGTTCATAAGTGTCTGGTAGTTACCTTAAACACCAATTAACAAAAGTAAGCCTCTCCGTTAGATTTTCACTTGCCTTTCAGGGCTTCAGTAGCTTCACTGTTAATTGTTTTACAAACAAATAAGATGACGTCTCCAAATGGTCCTGAAAAAATTTGAGATTACGTCAATCACCCAACCAACCGGCCTATCTATCTACCAATCAATCAACCAATCAATCAATCAACCAATCAATTGGTCAAACAATCAATCAACCAACCAACCAACCAGCCAGCCAATCAATCAAGGCAAACAGTTGAAACCACGTATTTCCACCCACTGAATAAAAACATAACCTTTACCTTTTCTTTCTATTTTAAATTGCCTGACTCGAGTCAGATGTTTTGGATTTCCTTCCACAAGCTTTTAGATCCCTGAATTTCGGTCCATTTCTTCTTACAGAACTGGTGTAACTGCGTCAGGTTTCTAGACCACTTTATTCTCACACACCTTTTCAGCTATTCCTCTGTGACTGAGATTAGGACTTTGTGATGGTCACTCCAGAACTTGGACTTTGTTGTCCTTAATACATTTTGCAGCAAATTTGTCAGTAGGCTGAGGGACATTGTCCATTTGGAAGACACGTTTATGTCCAGGCTTTGACTTCCTGGCTGAAGTCGTGAGATGTTTCTTCAGTACTTCCACATAATGTTCTTTCCTCATGATACCATCTGTTCTGTGAAGTTCATCAGTCCTTCCTGTAGCAAAACAGCCCCACAGCACAATGCTGCCACCCCCGTACTTTACAGTTGAGGTTCCCAGGAGGTTCCCAGGAAGCAGCTCCCTCCAAATGTTACGATGGTCATCGTGTCCAAACAGTTCAGTTTTAGCATCATCAGACCATGTCTCCAACCAACAAGGTCTTTGTCGCCGAGTGCCTTCACAAACTTTAATCTGCCTTTTAATGTGAAAAATTCTTCTATTCTGTTGAAATACATCCCTCGGTGTCCCCGAATTTACCTCAGGTGTTGTGAAATAACCAGAATTTTGCAGAGCCATGCCGTCATCATCTGGGCTCTCCCTTTTCAGAACCGCTGACTTCTACTTTACACTTAGCTCTGAACCACTCCAGTGTATGTTGAAGCTCATGACTTGAACGCACCAACAGAACCAGATCATCTGCAAAAAATATGAGACCAATGAGGTTCCCAATGCAGACACATTCCTCTTCATGACTGCACCTTCAGAACCTCTCCATGAACACCACAAACAGCTGTAAGACAGATAGCTTTAGCAGAGTTCAACCTGCAGCTGGAACAAGCTGGACTTTGTGCTGAGAAAGTGAACAAAGCTCTTTGTTAAACTCAGACTGGATTTCCCACAAATTTGACTTTAATGACACATGCTGCTGCAAGAACCCCATCAGAAAGCTTCAGGAGACACAGTCTTCTTCAGGTCAACAAAACTTATGTGAACTGGATAACACCCAGGCCTCCCATTTGTTATAGCCTCAGCAACTCCTGGAGGTGTTCCCTCAGAGTCCACGATGTAGCTGGAGCTTCCTTGTCAACACCCCAGAGCTTCTCATGCAGGGAACCAGGAAAGTAAGAAACACACTACCCCACCATCCTTCCAGAGACCTGGGAACATGACTCGTTCCTCTGCTTCACAGGTGGTGTCCTGGTCCTTGGTGGTCAACCATGACAGCCCAACCACATCGAGAACCTTCAGCATCTCCTCCTGCCACCCAGCAGCAGAAGAGCCTTGTAACCTTCTCTGTACCTTTTACTTAACATCTGCCATGCAACATTGTTCAGGGATGGTCTTCAACAGCATGTTTATGAACAGAACCAGAACTGCAGTAAGCTGCATAAGGCCCATTAATCCAGAGTTGATAGAGCAGGATGGAGAATCTGAATCTGACATATGGATTTACAGGTTCTGTTCCAGTGGATTATTGCTGTCAACATTAAAGGACGGATAGACTATAAAACAAGGAATATTCTGCACCCTAATTATAGACCTGAAGTGGATCCCTGAGGAACCCCAGAAAAAGACGCGCTGCAGAAGAAGAGGAGCATTCCTCCTAACTGATGCAACAGAATTAGATCCTTTGTGTGGAGCCTCTTAGATTTATTGTGTTCTGTTCTTCATTTCTTGGTCTGGTTTCTTACTTCAGGGTTAGTCTTTAGCTGTATCTTCAGTTAAACCATTTGTGGCCTGTTAGATCCTTGAGGTATCATTGATGCATCATTTCTGACTACGCTCCTCTGCTCAGGTCCAAACCAACTGTTCTGCTTTCTGCTGATTAGTCTCACCTGCTTCTAATGTCACTAATCACCTCCTCAGCAGGTACAGGTCAGCCAGTTCCCTGCACTGCTTGTCAGTTCCTGCTTTTATATGTCCTCCTGTCTCTCCACAGTTTCCCTTCTGTTCCCTTTGTGGTCCATCCATCCAAGATCTTGTCTCATTAAACTGCTTCTTTCAATATGATCCTGCCCTCCTCTCTGCATTTGGATCCATCTCTGCCACAAATCATGATAACATGAGGACACTTCATTTATCTCAGTTAGGTTCCTGAACCTAACTGAGGAGTCTTATCCTACAATGAGAGCAGCTCAGTTTGTCATTAAAGCCTAAAACATTGTCTGGTATTTTACCTGAACCTCTCCTTCCATGACTCCCAGCAGGTGAATCAGATCCATCTTTGACAGATCAGGTGTCTTTGCTTGGCAGCTTTCTACAGATTTTGTAGTTTTCTTTGCTGATTTAGGCACGGCTGTCCTCCCCTCCTTCTCTTTTCTTTGAGTTTTCATCCTGCTCTTCATCATGTCTGGTGCGCCTTTCTCCTCCTCCTCCACCTGTTGCTGCTTGGTGAAGCCTTTAGTGTGCTGCTGAATGCTTCCTTCATCTGGATCCGTTGTGGTGCAGATCCTTGATCGCATTTTTCACCTATAAGGAAGAAAAGACAGAACCATACTGTATTTATTTAGTAAATATGCAGATCAGGAGTGAAGATGTGTCTGTGCTCTTCAGCTCAGTTTATCTGTAAATATTTATTCCTGCAGATCTTTTTCTGTTTTACACCAACTTACGTTGGTTTAAAACATGAAGAGAGTTATCCGCGGCAGACACTAACTACTCATCACCTCTCCACATAACCTCGGCTCAATCAAATCTGGATGATTACTTTATTTTCCATCTAAAGCTGATGAGGCGAGACATTTTAACACGAGATCCTGATGACAGGAAACACCTGAGGAGAGACAATGAGATGTTAGAAGGATTAACAGTCTCAGGTTCTGATCCGTTCAGATGTGAAAGTAACGAGTGCCGCCAGAAACATGAAAACAGCTGCATTAGGAAGTACTGTATGACCTGAGCTATCATGCCGTATGCTTTCCTGCTGAGGTTCACAGGATCATGTACAGTTAAGCCCAAAATGAGTCATCCGTCTGGCAGAATTAGACTAGAAATGATTTCCATTCAACCAAGTGGTTTGTTTCTGGCAGGAAATGAGAGGGGAGTCTGAAAAGATCATAAAACAATATAAAACTGGATCAGTTATGAAATAACTAATCTAGGAGTTTTACTTTACATTATAGTCAGAGATGAATGTGTAATATTACTTCCAGGAACATTCTGGACACATTAAAAGATCACTTTCAACCTAAATCTACCAGGGGTATGAATAATTATTGGCTTAATGCTGAGAATGGTTATTATCTGCGCTCTAAAGATGTAACTGAAGACCGCTCCACATGGATGGTATCTGGCTGTTTTTAGCTGGAATGGCATCTGCAGATGAAGAAATGTAGCCATCGTCTATATTTACTCTGGAACATGACTCTGAATATCACAGCAACAATATGTAGAGAAATATGAGCCACAGCATGTTTTCCATCCTCAGTTAGGCTCACAGGATGCACCAGCTTTACATCAGCTGTCCTTTATTCTTTTATTACTTTTAATGCAAATGTTTTAATTCTTAGATTTATACTGGGACCAGTTCCCAGACCAGCTCCTCTTAGTCTGAAATTATGGTTCCAATTCCAAGCATTCAGTCTATTTCTGAATGGAAAGGTGGTACAGGGAGGGAGGGATGGATGGATGGATGGATGGATGGATGATGGATGGATGGATGGATGGTTGGATAGATGGATGATGGATGGATGGATGGATGGTTGGATAGATGGATGGATGGATGGATGGATGGATGGTTGGATGATGGATGGATGGATGGATGATGGATGGATGGATGGATGGGCGGATGGATGGATGGATTATGGATAGATGGATGGATGGATGGATGGATGGATGATGGATGGATGGATGGATGGATGGATGATGGATGGATGGATGGATGGTTGGATGATGGATGGATGGATGGATGGATTATGGATAGATGGATGGATGGATGGATGGATGGATGGGCGGATGGATGGATGGATGATGGATAGATGGATGGGCGGATGGATGGATGGATGGATGGATGGGCGGATGGATGGATGGATGGCGGATGGATGGTAGAGACATGGATGGATGGATGGATGGATGGGCGGATGGATGATGGATGGATGATGGATGGATGGATGGGTGGGTGGGTGGATGGATGGATGGATGATGGATGGATGGCGGATGGATGGCGGATGGATGGATGGATGGATGGATGGCGGATGGATGGTAGAGACATGGATGGATGGATGGATGGATGGATGGATGGGTGGGTGGGTGGATGGATGGATAATGGATGGATGATGGATGGATGATGGATGGATGGATGATGGATGGATGCATGGATGGATGGATGACGGATGGATGCATGGATGGATGACGGATGGATGGATGGATGACGGATGGATGGATGACGGATGGATGATGGATGGATGGATGGATGGATGGATGGATGACGGATGGATGGATGGATGACGGATGGATGGATGGATGCATGGATGGATGATAGATGGATGGATGGATGATAGATGGATGGATGATAGATAGATGGATAGATGATGGATAGATGGATGATAGATGGATGGATGATAGATGGATGGATGGATGATAGATGGATGGTAGATGGATGGATGATAGATGGATGATGGATGGATGATGGATAGATGGATGGATGATGGATGGATGGATGGATGATGGATGGATGGATGGATGGATGATAGATGGATGGTAGATGGATGGATGATAGATGGATGGATGGATGGATGATAGATGGATGGTAGATGGATGGATGATAGATGGATGGATAGATGGATGATGGATAGATGGATGGATGATGGATGGATGGATGGATGGATGGATGATTGATGGATGGATGGATGGATGATGGATGGATGGATGGCGGATGGATGGATGATGGATGGATGGATGGCGGATGGATGGATGGATGGATGGCGGATAGATGGATGGATGGATGGCGGATGGATGGATGGATGGATGGCGGATGGATGGTAGAGACATGGATGGATGGATGGATGATGGATGGATGGATGGATGGATGGATGGATGATGGATGGATGGATGACGGATGGATGGATGGATGACGGATGGATGATGGATGGATGGATGGATGGATGGATGGATGACGGATGGATGGATGGATGACGGATGGATGGATGGATGCATGGATGGATGATAGATGGATGGATGGATGATAGATGGATGGATGATAGATGGATGGATGGATGATGGATAGATGGATGATAGATGGATGGTAGATGGATGGATGATAGATGGATGGATGGATGATAGATGGATGGATAGATGGATGGATGATGGGTGGATGATGGATGGATGATGGATGGATGGATGATGGATGGATGGATGATGGATGATGGATGGATGATGGATGGATGATGGATGGATGGATGCATGGATGGATGGATGATAGATGGATGGATGATGGATGGATGATGGATAGATGGATGGATGATAGATGGATGGTAGATGGATGGATGATAGATGGATGGATGGATGATAGATGGATGGATGATAGATGGATGGTAGATGGATGGATGATAGATGGATGGATGGATGATAGATGGATGGATAGATGGATGGATGATGGGTGGATGATGGATGGATGATGGATGGATGGATGATGGATGGATGGATGGATGGATGACGGATGGATGGATGGATGACGGATGGATGGATGGATGCATGGATGGATGATAGATGGATGGATGGATGGATGGATGACGGATGGATGGATGGATGACGGATGGATGGATGGATGCATGGATGGATGATAGATGGATGGATGGATGATAGATGGATGGATGATAGATGGATGAATGGATGATGGATGATGGATGGATGATGGATGGATGATGGATGGATGGATGCATGGATGGATGGATGATAGATGGATGGATGGATGGATGGATGATGGATAGATGGATGGATGATAGATGGATGGTAGATGGATGGATGATAGATGGATGGATGGATGATAGATGGATGGATGATAGATGGATGGTAGATGGATGGATGATAGATGGATGGATGGATGATAGATGGATGGATAGATGGATGGATGATGGGTGGATGATGGATGGATGATGGATGGATGGATGATGGATGGATGGATGGATGGATGACGGATGGATGGATGGATGCATGGATGGATGATAGATGGATGGATGGATGATAGATGGATGGATGGATGATGGATAGATGGATGATAGATGGATGGTAGATGGATGGATGATAGATGGATGGATGGATGATAGATGGATGGATAGATGGATGGATGATGGGTGGATGATGGATGGATGATGGATGGATGATGGATGGATGGATAGATGGATGGATGATGGATAGATGGATGGATGGATGGATGGATGGATTATGGATAGATGGATGGATGGATGGGCGGATGGATGGATGATTATGGATAGATGGATGGGCGGATGGATGGATAGATGGATGGGCGGATGGATGGATGGATGGATGGGCGGATGGATGGTAGAGACATGGATGGATTGATTGATGATGGATGGATGGATGGATGGATGATGGATAGATGGATGGATGGATGATGGATGGATGGATGATGGATAGATGGATGGATGATGGATGGATGGATGGACAAGTGCTGCTGATCACCAGTTGCTGTGAACATTTTGATCTCATGTTTCTTGAGATCTTTTCAGCTTGTTCTGCGTCCATCATCAGTATACCGGACCTAATCATGTGTCTGTAATTCAGAGGAACCTAAGCTGGACTGTTCCCTAAAACCCAGAGTGGAGAACACATCTCTAAGATTTTACCAGGTGCATGAAATACAAAAACACATCGATATAAAGTCTTTATTTAGAAGGACTGCATCCTCAGACAGTGGCAGGAACTAATTGTTTATAGCCAGGGTTGCTGTGGAGTAAAAAGACCTTCAGGCGTGCGAGACATGGTGGGTGGTCTATGAAGTGGCTGTGTGGGGTTTCCTCAGGATGGACTCTGGGAATGATTAGGGAGTCCCTAAATATATACTCTGAGCTGCACCAAACGGACAGACAGCTGCTGCCTGGATGGATGGTAGCTGGGTTTATTGAGAGAGGAATGGACATCAGCTTCAGTTGCTGCGCATTCTGATCACAGTAGTCCATTCATGAAGGACTGAACAACCAAAGACCTTCGGTGGAACTGAAATGTTTAGCTACTTCTGATGACCAACTGTTGCGCTGTTCAACTGCGTTTAGATGAAGTCATGGATCACAAAGCTGTTTCTGCAGCTCAATCAGTATTATTGTGAAGTGTGAAATGCTGCAGGATCTTCAGAAAGAGAAAGTTCACGTAAATCTTTGAGTGCTGGCTATGAATCAGTCAGCTCAAGGACAACATTATGAATAGTCAAATGGAAGCTCACATGTCTGATTGAGGCTTTTTAAAACGTGGGAAAACGTTCCTCATACTCGCTATTGCAGGTTTTTATGAAGAAACCTTGAATACACAAGCGCGCTCACACTCAGACCCACAGGTGTTTAGATTCAGGTGTTACCAGATACACAAATGTTCTATATTGAGCCACATTTACCACATCTAAATACATCTTGCATTAATAAGTACCGTGGACTTTTTGGTAACAATGCTGTTAATATGCATGTTTCTGCAGGTGTAGAAACAAGCAGGGTGATATTCTCTTCATCCTTTTTTCTACCCTCCATTATTCGCTCCGTCTCTTCCTTTTTGTCCCACCTCTCTCTTTCTTGCTTCTTATTTTTTCCTTTTCGTTTCTGTCTCCGTGTCCGTAACAATTGAAATAATCCCAAAGCAGTTTCTAATAAAGTTTATTTTATAAATGTCAAGCAGAGCTTTAAAGCGTATCGCTAAATCTGTTGGTATCACGACCAGAGACAGAGAACCCAAATTCAGCCAAACACAAAGTGTTCTCAGTGGTTCCAGGAACCACTGAGAACAGAGAGACTAGTTAGTGGCTGAATAAAACTCAGGATCTGCAAGGAGTTAGATAAAGCCACTAACCTTCTCAGTCTGGGGATGAGGCACAGAATCCAGAGGAGGAAGAGATCCAGACAGTTAATGAGGAAGCGTCCAACAGACTGAAGTCGGATTGCCGACTGATCCAAATCCTCCGGGGAACCAGCTGACGCTGTGACAGGAACACAGAGAGCTGTGATTGTCCTCTTGACAATAAATCCAGGCAGACTAGAGAGCCAGGCGAACTCAGGCTGAATAAACCAGTGGCTAGGCTGAGACGTAAATCCAGGGACAGAAACAGGGTCGAATTCCAGGGCTAGAGGCGTCAGACAAGGGGCAGGCAGAGACATAAACCAGAGGCAGAAAACAGAGTCGAAATCCAAAATCCAATCCGTCAGACAAGGAGCAGGCAAGAGGGAATAATCCGTAAGGCAAGGCAAGGTCATGGAACGAGATCAGTCAGGAAGGAACGCTGGATAACTACTCACAAATGTTTTCGAAAATCTGGCACCGTCTGCCTGTCAGAGGGCTGAATATAACTGCAGCTCCACAGGTGTGTGGCATGACGGTGATTGCGCAGCAGCAGACAGGTGAAGCAGATGAGTTGATTGCATGAGTCAGAGCAGAGCAGGCAGACGGGCCAGAATCATAACAGTTGGGCTTTTTCTTTTACTCTGCCAGACAGGACACGGTAAAAAATAATAATAATAAAATAAAACGTTGGGAAACATTCCCATGATTTTCCAAGCCACACTCACAGCAGGAGGGTACCATTTTAATGGACAAATCTGCAGGAGCTCAGCTGGCAGGGAGTCACATACTGATCCAAGTTGACTCCTTTCCAGCTGAGTTTGGAAAACACAGGCAGCTGCGAATAAGACCTAGAAGGTTTGCAGTTACTGATTCCAGCAGATAAAAACCAGACAGACGATAACAGCTGCAGTGATTTCTGCTGAAAGGGTCAGAGAAGACGCCAGCCTGCTGAAGGACTCAGGATTAAACCCAGCAGACAGGTCAGGGAGAAGGTTCTGGAAAGGTTTAAAGCAGGGTTAGGTTCTCCCAGACCTCTGATCAATCCATCATGTGAACATGGAGAGAGGATGGATCAACTGCAGACCTACCAAGACATTATGATCAGAGGAGACCAACACTTTAAACTGTTTGGTCTACATGCAAAAGACCATGCGAGGAGGAAGAGTAACACTGCATACCACCGTGAACACACCATCACTATTGTACAATATGGAGGTGGCAGCGTCATGCTGTGGGACAGGGGAGCTGGTCGGAGGTGATGGGAAGATGGATCGAGCTAAATCCATGACAATCCTGGATGGAAACCTGTTACGGGCTGCAGAAGACCTGAGACTGGGGTGGAGGTTCAGCTTCTAGCAGGACAACCACCCTGAACATGTAGCCAGACATACAATGGATGGTTTAGATCAAAGGCCTAGTCAAAGTCCCACAGATGCTCTCAATCTAATCTGCCTGAGCTTAAGATGTTTTACAAAGTAGAAGGGCAACAGACATCAGATTGTAGATGTTCAACGCTAGTAGAGACCAAACCCCAAGGAACCTGCAACCTAAGGTGGTTCTACAAAGTTCTGAAAAATGTGTTTGGCAGCTCATTGATGTGGGACTGATCCAAGAATCAGAAAAAAAAGAATAGATAGCAATTGGGAGAATTTTCTAATTTATCTAAATTTAAGGATGATTATCATCAGACCTGTTAAGCTAACAACATTTTTCCATTAATCAACAATAAGTATGAATTTAAGTCAAAGAGAAGAGGACAGAACTGCATAATAATATCAGAATCAGAATCAGAATCAGCTTTATTGCCAAGTTTGTACATACAAACAAGGAATTTGACTCCGGTACACTTTGCTCTTTGGTTTTTGTTTTTGCACTACAGAATATACATATTTACAATGTACAAATATACACATATATATATAAAATAAAAAGGTGCATTTGCAACATCTGTATGCTGTTGTTATGTACTCTATTAAATGTTCAACAGAGAAACAGCCTGGGGGAAGAAACTGTCTCTGTGGCGGCTGGTTTTAGTGAACAGCGCTCTGCAGTCTGCAGGTGCAGTCATTTGTGTACAGGGAGAAGAGGAGTGGGGATAGAACACACCCCTGGGGGGCACCAGTACTTATTGATCTGGTTCGGGAGAAGATGCTCCCCAGTCTCACCTATAATATAATAATATAATATAATAATATATAATATATATATAATAATATATGATAATATAATATAATAATATAGGGAGTTGTAAATGAAGCAGTAAAAACTAGGGGTGCACTGATTGCGTTTTTCTTTTTGGCCAATCACCGATCTTTAAGAAGCCTGATCTGCTGATTCAATTTCGGCCGATATCGACTCTTTGTACAACTGACACTGTCAGGTCAGACTATTGTTAACCGGGCACGTGCAGAAACAACCTGGTGGGCGGGTTTGTCAGTCAGCCCTCTCTCATGGCAGAGAAAAAGGACAATGGCTGATTTTTAGACCTTTGCAGAGGTAGATTAGATCAGTGAATAAGATCGGTTTCACATGTAGGTATCGGGCCATCGCCGATCATCCAAAAGTAAGGAAATCAGGCTGATTAATCGGTACACCCCTAGTAAAGACTTTATGGCTCAGAAAATGACACTGAAATAGCTTGTTCCAGGTAAACTGTCTTTGCTGAGACATTGTAAATAAATCTTCTTTCATATGCATCAAATAAAGCCAAAATACTCTAAACCCCAACATGTCTCAGTAATTTCTGAGATCTGCAGAAAGATCACAGTGAAGTCATATGCAGGTATGGAGATATATCTGCACTTCTTTAACTTCCATTAACCTGCTGAGCCTCAAAAATAACCTAAACATTTTAAGTTCTAGATGCACATTAGGATGTTCTGACCTCTGCAAAAACTGCTGAACACTACAGGTCAAAGAACACAACATGACTGATCTCACCCAATTGGGTCAAATGCTTCAAACAGCTTGTTCAGATGGGATTTCAGCTTCATGCAGGAGAATTTCATCACTTTTGGCCAGTCATGACAGAAACAGCGTAACTGTCAGGTTGTCTGCTCCAAAGCTCCTGATCATTGTCCACAGAGAAGCCCATGCACTGAGAGGAAGCTGGCAAAGAAAGCTCCAAAACTAACACCTTTAAGCTGGACTAAAATCTGCAGTTGCCAGCAAGGACAAGCCAAAAGCTTCTGGAGAGAAGTTAGATGGTTAGATGAGAAAAAGCTGTAACCGTTTGGCCACAATGACAAGAAACATGGTGGAGGCAACATCATACTGAGGGTCTAGCTTGCTGCATTTGTGGATTATTGAAGTCTACACATTTCAATACAATCAAAACTCGTACTCGTACTTGTACCCGTCGTCTTCCGCTTATCCGGAACTGGGTCGCGGGGGCAGCAGACTCAGCAGAGACACCCAGACGTCCCTCTCCCCAGACACCTCCTCCAGCTCCTCAAAGGAGAGCCCAAGGCGTTCCGAGGCCAGCCGAGAGACATAGTCCCTCCAGCGTGTCCTGGGCCGTCCCCTGGGCCTCCTCCCAGTGGGACGTGCCTGGAACACCTCCCAAGGAAGGCGTCCAGGAGGCATCCGGTATAGATGCCCGAGCCACCTCAACTGGCTCCTCTCGATGTGGAAGAGCAGCGGCTCTACTCTGAGCCCCTCCCGAATGGCCGCGCTCCTCACCCTATCTCTAAGGGAGTGCCCGGCCACCCTACGGAGGAAGCTCATTTCAGCCGATTGTATCCGGGATCTCGTTCTTTCGGTCATGACCCAAAGTTCATGGCCATAGGTGAGGGTAGGAACGTAGACCGACCGGTAAATCGAGAGCTTCGCTTTTCGGCTCAGTTCTCTCTTCAACACAATGGACCGGCACAGCGCCCCCATTACTGCGGCAGCCGCACCGATCTGTCTGTCGATCTCCTGCTCCATTCTCCCCTCACTCGTGAACAAGACCCCGAGATACTTGAACTCCTCCACTGGAGGCAGGAACTCCCCTCCAACCTGAAGAGGACAAGCCACCCTTTTCCGGTCGAGTACCATGGCCTCTGACTTGGAGGAGCTGATCTTCATCCCAGCCGCTTCACACTCGGCTGCAAACCGCCCAAGCGCAAGCTGTAGGTCTTGGCTAGAGGGGGGCAGCAGGACCACGTCATCTGCAAAAAGAAGAGACGAAATCCACTGGTCCACAAACCAGACCCCCTCCGGCCCTTGGCTGTGTCTAGAAATCCTGTTCATAACTTTTATGTGACAAAGGGCAGCCCTGCCGGAGTCCAACATGCACCGGGAACAGGTCCGACTGAGTGCCGGCAATGCGGACCAAACTCTTGCTCCGCTCGTACAGGGACCGGATGGCCCCTAATAAAGGGCCCCCGATTCCATACTCCTGGAGCACCCCCCACAAGGCATCACGAGGGACACAGTCGAATGCCTTCTCCAGGTCCACAAAACACATGTGAACCGGTTGGGCAAACTCCCATGAGCCCTCGAGTACCCTGTAGAGGTATAGAGCTGGTCCAGTGTTCCACGGCCGGGACGAAAACCACACTGCTCCTCCTGAAGCCGAGGTTCGACTATCGGCCGGACTTTCCTCTCCAATACCCTGGCGTATGCCTTACCAGGGAGGCTGAGGAGTGTGATCCCCCTGTAGTTTGAACACACCCTCCGGTCCCCCTTCTTATGAAGGGGGACCACCACCCCGATCTGCCAGTCCAGAGGTACTGTCCCCGAAAGTTGAAGAGGCGTGTCAACCATGACAGCCCCACAACATCCAGAGATTTGAGGTACTCAGGGCGGATCTCATCCACCCCCGAAGCCTTGCCACCGCGGAGCTTTTTAACCACCTCGGTGACTTCAGCCTAGGTGATGAAAGAGTCCAACCCCGAGTCCCCAGCCTCTGTTTCCACCAGGGAATGCGTGATGGCAGGATTGAGGAGAACCTCGAAGTACTCCTTCCACCGCCCGATAATGTCCCCAGTCGAGGTCAGCAGCCTCCCACCCCCACTATAAACAGTGTTGGCGAAGCACTGCTTCCCCCTCCTGAGGCGCCGGACGGTTTGCCAGAATCGCTTCGAGGCCGACCGGTAGTCCTTCTCCATGGCCTCACCGAACTCCTCCCAGGCCCGAGTTTTTGCCTCTGCCACAGCTCAGGCCGCAGCACGCTTGGCCTCACGGTACCCGTCAGCCGCCTCAGGAGTCCCACAATCCAACCACAGCCGATAGGACTCCTTCTTCAGCTTGACAGCATCCCTTACTACCGGTGTCCACCACCGGGTTCTGGGATTGCCGCTGCGACGGGCACCGCAGACCTTACGGCCGCAGCTACGGGCAGCAGCATCGACAATAGATGCGGAGAACATGGTCCACTCGGACTCTATGTCTCCAACATCCCCCGGAATCTGGTCAAAGCTCTCCCGGAGGTGGGACTTGAATACATCCCTGGTCGAGGGCTCCGCCAGGCGTTCCCAGCAGACCCTCACTATGCGCTTGGGCCTGCCAAGTCTGTCTGGCTTTCTCCTCCTCCAGCAGATCCAACTCACCACCAGGTGGTGATCAGTGGACAGCTCAGCCCCTCTCTTCACCCGAGTGTCCAAAACATGTGGCCGAAGGTCTGATGATACGACAACAAAGTCGATCATTGACCTCCTGCCTAGGGTGTCCTGGTGCCAAGTGCACTGATGAACACCCTTATGCTTGAACATGGTGTTCATTTTGGACAATCCATGACTAGCACAGAAGTCCAATAACAAAACACCACTCGGATTCAGATCGGGGAGGCCATTCCTCCCGATCACGCCTCTCCAGGTGTCACTGTCGTTTCCCACGTGGGCGTTGAAGTCCCCCAGCAGAATAATGGAGTCCCTGGGAGGGTCACTATCCAGCACCCCCGACAGGGACACCAAGAAGGCCGGGTACTCCGCACTACCGCTCGGCCCGTAGGCCAAAACAACAGTCAGAGACCTATCCCCGACCCGAAGGCGCAGGGATGCGACCCTCTCATCCACCGGGGTAAACCCCAACACTAGACGGCTGAGCTGGGGGGCAACAAGCAAACCCACCCCAGCCCGCCGCCTCTCCCCGTGGGCCACTCCAGAGAAGAAGAGAGTCCAGCCCCTCTCAAGGAGATGGGTTCCAGAGCCCAGGGCCGCTGAGGTCTCCACCTTCGTCCGCCAGTCCCTCACGGTTCCCCCTGCAGGTAGTGGGCCCACTGGGGGATGGCCTCGTGTCTCTCGTTCGGGCTTGGCCCGGCCGGGTCCCGCGAGGAGCAACCCCGCCACCAGGTGCTCTCCGACGAGTACCGACCCAAGGCCTGGCTCCAGGGTGGGACCCCGGCTCCGCCGTACCGGGCGACGTCACGTGCCTCGATTTAGTGGTCCTCATGAAGGATTCAATACAATCAAAACCACAGAATAAAAGAATCCTGAGAAACTGAACACAGAAACTGTTGACAGACAGACATTTTAGTGCAGCAGCAAATATTATCCACCAGGTATGACATCTGTTAATTAAGCTGATGTTTTTGACACCCAAGGTCCAACAGAACCACGTCGAGTTCCTCCAAGTTCAGAGCAAAGTGTTACCATAGATTTCTGTTTGATCCAACAGATGTTTGGTTGAGATTCCTGAGTTCTGAGTTTACACCAGCCTGTTGATGGTAACCAAACCATGAATGACAGATTCGCAGCTTCCAGATTATATGTGAGAAGCTAAAACTCAGGTTTGACCCTCTGCACTCAGACCTTTGGACCTTGTTACCCTCGTCCCTACAGGGCACAGTTAAAGCTCATCAGCTGAGTGAGGAGCAGGGAGGCCGAGAGGCTCTGCAAAAATAGAAAGCCATAAAAGCTGTCCAGTTTCAGGTGAAACCCAGTGTGGAAACCGGGTCAGAGGCACCAGTTGCTGCAGAGAGCTGTGTAAACTTCCTGCCGGAGAACCTCAGAGAAACCCGATCCTTCCTGAATAAATCTGCAGAGATGGTTTCTTCTAAAGCTTGAACTTTCTTTGAATCCAGTTTCAATTATTTCCATGTTTCTTTTTGACAGTAAGAAGTAATCTTCCTCCTTTCTTAGAGTTAGGTTTGTACATTTAGACCTTTTGTTTGGCAGAAGATGATGATGAAAAGCTCACAGCAAAGCAGACGTCCTTCACAGGGTTACAGCTGTTGAACTTGGAGTAAGCTGCTGATTTTATATGGATTTTATTATTTGTCTTCTTTGATGAGACAAATATGTCCTGTTCCAACAACCTCAATGATCTCAGTTGTCTTCAGAATCAAAACTGCTCCTCAGGGATATAAAATAACTTTCCCAGGCCCGGTCACTCATTGGGGATGAAGATTTTTGGGCCGAGACTCAGCAGGTTCTCACACTGCCAACTGACGTCACTCTGAACATCTAGATGAGCCACAGCCGACTCACATGCCTTCAAAATGCTCCTAGCATGAGGTCACTTCCCTCACAACATGTGAGAGAGGAGGAGGAGGCAAGGAGGACGCCATGGGAGTCAAAGAAGGATAGATCGCTTGTTTAACTTTTCTGCAACACATCCAGCTCCTGGAGGAAAGCTGGAGATGAGCTTTTCAATCAGTTAAAAGATCTCCACATTAAGCTTCATCTGCAGCAGCGTTCTCCACACTTCCAGCCACCCAGCGGATCTCAGCAGCTTGTATTTTCAATCTCATTCTTTTTCCCCCAGAGCCCATGACCATGGGTGAAAGTGGGAATGCAGAAGGTCCAAGCTCGATGAAGCCAGCAGTCCAAATCCTGTGTGAAAACTGGAGACCCTCTGCCCCGTGGCTCTGCCTTTAAATTCTCTCCATAAAAGTTATAAAAGGAAAGAACAAAGTAGACGAAAGACACCTGACCTTAAGACCTCTCTGGGACAATCCTCCAGACCACCACAGAAATGGTCTTGTGCTGCTACTAGTAGCGGCTACCCTGCAAACTGATGTTAACCTTTTGACCTTTTAAACGTATGAATTGTTGGCTCAAAAAAACACATTTTTACACCAATGATTTAGAGCTGAGCTCCGAGTTTTATCTTCACACATTCCCAGAGTGATTCTTCTGGATGTTATCATCAGCCGTGTGACAAACATACTCTGAGTTATGCTGTCATGGCAACAGCATCTGTTATGAAACCAAACAGGAGGGCGGACGCTGCCGAAATGGAGCAATGATCTCATGGTCTTTATCAGTTGGCCCTGGGCTGAAAGACTCAGCAACAGCATAGCAGACTCCAGAGAAACAGCCACAAAAAGCTGCAGAGACTCTGTTCTACTGCTGGCAAGAAGATCAAAAGTTCACAGGAGAACAGACAGAAGACATGGCCGCAGCTAGATAGCTGTCAGAAAAGCAGCTCTCCAGCTGAAAATGACGTTTAGAAATGAAATCTGCACTGACCAAGCTGAGGAGGTCTCCAAATCAGTCACCTCATGTTCTCCTGAGGACCTCTGAAGGTCAGCAGCAGATCCTTTAACTTTGGAAGGTAGGAAGTGTAGCTTCCATGGATTGGATTGTTTGTTCACAACATCCCAAAGATTCAGGGAGGATGATGCTGCATCCACATGACTGCTGGACCCGAGGATTGAACCGAGACCAAAGCATCACACCACCTCAGCCAGCTTTCCTTCTTCCCAAAGCCCTGTTCTGGGTTCTTCTGAGCTTATCAGAGAATGCAGCTCATCTCCAGCAGAGAAGAGCAGAAGAGCTAAAATATCTATTATGTTAGCACCTTCTTACATCCTGAAACAATAACTCAGGTGTGATGATTTCTTGGCATTTTTTGGAAATAATAATGATTTATTTCAAACAAATGTACATAAGAAAAGAAGATTCATATACATACATACATATACATATATATACATATATATACATACATACATATACACATATTTACACGTACACACATAAAAGAAACTGAAAAGAATTATTGGATCAAATTCATTTGTTTGAAAATGTGTTAGAAGTTCACATTTTTTATATTCCCTCCCCTTCATGTCTTTTGTCTCTATATACATCTATAAAATACATTCTAAACTATATGTTTTATCAAGGTTCAAATAATAGATACATAACCCTGTCAATGAACATATATTGCATCCATTTTGTTTAAAGAATAGATAGCACAATTTAAAGCAGTATAGACACCTGGATCATCCTGGGATGCCCCATAGTATTTACATATATCCTTCAACTTCCATTTAACTATTTATTAGGATTTTATTTTACCTTTTCTGATTACATTCATGTTTATACTGTGCTTAATCTCTCTATCCAAACTGTTCCACAAATTCACTCCAGAGCTTGATGTGCACATACTTTTCATTGTTGTTCTTCGTTTCTGTTTTTTAAATTCAAATCTCCCCTTAGATTGTATCCTCCGTCTCCTGAATTTCCTGAATATTTTTGGCATTATCTGTACTGTTTATATTTAACCAAGTCTAGAAATTTCAAAGTACATGATTTTAAAAATAATAGTTTTTTTTGTTCTTTGGATCCTACTTTGTGTTTTATCCTTATTGTTTTTTTCTGAAGTGTGCATTTCTGCTGGAGAGCACTTTTGTAAGTATTTCCCCAGACCTCGACACAATAGGAAAGGTACAGTAAAAACATTGACGAGTATAGTATATACAGTGATTTGGAATCCAGACTATAGCTTATTCGTCCATGAATTGCTGTGCATTTTGCCAACTTTGCTCTTAAATAATTTACATGAGATTTCCAGCAGATTTTGTTATCCAGGATTACACCAAGAAATTTTATTTCATTTACTTGTTCAATTTGTCTGTTTTCATTTTTTAGTTTCACATGAGGTTTTGTTTTATGCCTTCCAAAAAGAATAATCCTTGTTTTACTCAGGTTTAATGAGGTTTTATTTCTGTCAAAGCATACTTTTAATTTGTTTATTTCTGTTTTAATCATTTCTTGGATATGCTGGAAACATTTCCCAGAACAAAAAATATTTGTGTGATCTGCAAACAGTATAAGTTTCAACAATTTTGATACTTGATAATGTCATTATGTCAATAATGTACATTAATGACATTATGACCATAACCCAACTACATATAAACCAATAAGACAGCGTGCAAGCACTGTCACAAGAAGGTTTTTTTCCATTCATAGGTTTCATCGTCTTTCCATCAATACCTGGTGGGCCAGTCTCTGTTCAAAATGCCCAGGCCAGTTTTTTGTCCCAGCCCAGCCCTGAACAGTGGTTGTCCTTCAGTTCTCTAAAACTCAATGAAAACCAAACAGATTGTCATTTTGGGCAAATCTGCTAGGCCAGATCTTCTAGTCACTTTTTTCATGTTAAATGCAGCTTGATGCATGATGTCACTGGTCATATTGTTTCCACAAACAGGCACAGATTCAAAGTTGATTATAACCTACAGCGTCATAACCAACTTGGATCAGTTCGCTAGGATTAGTTAAACCAGAAGAACAGAGAGAGTGTGGTGAAAAATATTAGCAGCAAATCTGAAAACTCTTGAAGTTGTTAATAAGGAAAAAATCTAAATAAACACCTTAACTATAATAAAAAAAACAACATAATAATCAAAATAAGCAGTATCATAATAATAAACGGCACAATACTAATAAGCCACGATAATAATAACAATAATAATAGTAATCTGAATAAACAACTGACACAGTAATATGTTAGATTGTTAATGGCAACCCTAAACAACATGGCACCATTTTGACAAATAGATGAAAGGTTTCGTACATTTCAAACTGTGTTCATTCCTCTCTGGCTACAATTACATCAGTTTGATTAGTCAAAGTGTTTTAAGGTTTGAGCTGGAGATGTAATGCAGTCCAGAGACCTTAATAAACTGTGAAATAGACCTTTAACTGAATTCCTCCAATAGAAGCTGTGAATCAGACACCAAACTAAGCATCATGATCCAGCTGCATTTATCGGCGTGTTTTCTTGTCGACTGCCAATTTGCACCGCACTGAGACGACCACGACTCAGTGGCTGGAGATGTGGACAAGGAACAGAAGGTAGTTTGAGCCTCAGCTCACCTAACCCATACCGCTCACTGATGGAAGGGCACCCTGGGTGCAAAGCCATATTGCCAGCATTGACTGAGAGCATCGTAAGTTTATTAGATTATGTCAAAGACAATAACCTTCATCTGATAAATAAAATAAAATAAAACTAAACTGATCATCTACTCTATGCCAGGCTCTGGATGGAGATAAAATCCCGTTTCTGATGTTCCCTGTTTCATATTTGGGATTTTTCCAGATTCAACAAAAGAAACTGGAATAAATGTGTTTCTAGAACAATCTTCTGGTAACAAAGAGCCAGTTTAAAATGATTCTTTGCTTAGATGTTTATGAGTCGACAAACAGCGGTTTGTTCCTAACTGGTTCAAAGCTCAGAGTTTCTGACTCTTCTGAATATAGCCAGACCTTGGACCACACTGAAACTGAGTGAAAAAGCAGCTAAAGTCCAAAGAGACACAAGATGTGGAGAATTACTGATGAAGAACAATTAAACAGAACATCTGGTTCAGATCTGGTTCAGAATGGAGAACATGAAAGAACGTTGGATGGATCGGAGGTTTCATCTGCTCTCTATTATATTGTGTTCATCATGAATCATATCAGCAGCTTCCATCACCAACCTGCAGGTGAAGATCTCAGAATCACTCACCTGTTTTCTCAGCTGTCTGCTCCAAACCTCAGTCCTCTGCTGACCCGTCTCACAACATCATAAACCTTCTAGTCTGTAGTCAAACTTTGATCCTTCTTCTTCTTCCCAGTCACAGTTAGAGGTGCGTACCACCACAGCAACATGAAGTTCAGCCTGGTCTTACTGAGGAGAAGCAGCCTGAAACTCAGGATGTCCAGCTGGTTTCAGACCGGTTGGTTGAGGTCATCAGTGGTGACACTATGCTCTATATTTAACCTGTTCTCTCAGCCTGCCAGCGCTCCAACTGACTGAGGCTTTCACAAACAGCTGAAGTATCAGCAGCACGTCCACTCCTCTTCCTCCTCCTTCTTCATCCTTCTTACAGCCAGGTTCTTAGCCTGGTTCTCTTCATGCTTTTATTTGGTAAGGTTTAATTTTAAATCTACTCTCTGCTATGGAATGAGATTAAACTTCAGGTGTGATTATTTGACAAAACTCAACACGTCTGAAAAGCTCCAACTCCACAGCGACAAGCAAACTGAAGGCAGTCCTGATCATTGTTTGCTTACTCAGGTGGACCAACATGAGTCTCTCCAGGACCTTCATGACGTGGGATGCCAGGGCAACCGGTCTATAGCACTGAGGACTGATGAGTGAGTTTTCTTTGGTCCCAGAACAAGGCAGGATATTTTCCACAACACTGGAACCTTCTCTTGGGTCAGGACATCTGGAAGGGGGTGAATAATTTTTCACATGCTCTTGATTCAGTCACTTCTGGCCATGAAAAGCCTTAAATTCCCCAGAAGCTGCTGGAAAATGTTGCTTGGAAGAGGGATGTCTTGTGAAATTAACAAAATGATTTAATTACTGCTCTGATTCTTTGTTCTCTTTGTGTCTCTGCTCTGTTCTCTCAACCCTCCAGTGGGTCGTGGCAAATGGCCGCTCACACTGAGCCTGGTTCTGGTTCTGCTGGAGGTTTCTTCCTGTTAAAAGGGAGTTTTTCCTCTCCACTGTCGCTACATGCATGCTCAGTATGAGGGATTGCTGCAAAGTCAACGCCAGTGACTGTCCACTGTCTCTACATGTTCATCCGGGAGGAGTGAATGCTGCAAGTCACTGACTGGATGCAATCTGCTGGGTTTCCTTAGATAGAAAAACTTTTTATCCAATTTGAATAAATAACTGAATCTGACTGTTTGATAGTTAGGATGAATTGGAATGTATGAACCTGACTTGGAATCTATGTGATTATATATATATATTATATACAAGTCAATTCATCTATATGATGAATTGACTTGGCCCATTTTAAAGTTACCCACCTTTCACACAATGCAACAGGAAACAATACTCTCCAATTATTTTTACCTCTGTCTTCCTCCCTCCCTGTTGGACGGAGCAAGGGGGAGTCAGGTTTAGCCTAAACCGGCTTAGTTATGGTTGAGGTGCAAACACACCCTCCATTTCTGCTACCTGTATGACCCCCTCTCTTTTCCAATGGTTATAATCAGTCTGACAGAGAGAGGTATCCCAATCCTTGTGGTTTTTAGTATAACAATGGCCATCAGTGGGCTCTACATGGACAAACTTGATCAGTGTATTATTTTACTTAGTACCCCTACACATAGCCCATTCTAAAATGGCCAAACTAACACTCAGTAGTTTAATCTAACCAACCCAACAACCCGCACCATTCCAGACCCTTTGTGAAGAGCCTTGAGACGACATGTGCTGTGAATTTTATATAAATAACACTGAATTGAACTGAATTGAATCCTGATGAGAGAGAGTCAGATCTGTTCATGAGATGAAGGATGGGAGTTTGTGTTGACGAACCATCTCTGGAAACCCGATGGACTGGCTGACCTTTGTTTGGTGCTGATCATCATCTGTAGAGATTTTCATACTTATTCAGATTACATAAACATATTTTAATTATTTTACACAGTAAAATTCCTGTAACCATTAACACAATAAATCACAGCAGCATTTAAACCAACAACATCACTTAATAAAACAACCCTACAGAGGCAAAGTGTTTCATAAAACCTCAACCTAAAGTTTCTGAATGAACATTTCAACGTCCTCACAGGAGCTCTGAGGCTCCCCCTCTGTTTTCCCGAACCAAGCATGACATCATTGTGTTTAAACATTGTTGGAAACATCCTGTCAGGAATCTCTAACACTGGCGCCACCTGTTGGTAGACAAAGGTAAAATTTCATTTGAACTTGTTCAGTTATTTTGGTTCATTTGTGTTAATAAATGAATCTTATGGAGTTTAAAGAAACTCATTCTGCCGTAACTTTGCAGATATTATAGTCAGGGTCTGTTTTAAGATGTAAACTCACAGCGCCTACAGTTTTTATCTGGACTGATAACGAATATAGAAAATGCGCCCATATCATCAACTTCCGTCACTGTGCTTCACTGTTGGTGTTAGCATCAAGCTAACCTCAAGAATAAAAGAGCACAAATAACGGACTGTCTTTATTTGTTAAAGAAGTTTAAGTCAAAATGGAAAAGCTGTGTGAGTCCGCCCTGTGATCCATTGTCCTGTAGAACCTCTGTCAGCAGTAAAAACCCTCAGTAGTGGTTTCTATCTGTCTTTAACAGCCTGACATTATTCTGGAGAAGTTCTGGTCCACTCTTCTTTCCACTGTTGCTTCAGTTCATTGTTGTTTTTGCTCAGATCTCTGAAGGTCCAACATTTCATTCAGGCTGAGGTCTGACTTTGACTAGTCCATTGCAACTCCTTGATGCCTTTTCAGTCATTCTGTTATAAAATAGCTGCTGTGTTTGGGACCATTGTTCTATTGAAGTTTGAACCAAGCTTTAGTTGTTGGACCGATGGACCGATGGACTAGATTCCTTTGGTTTACAGAGGAGTTTGAGGTCCAGTCAGTGACCACAAGGTACCCAGGTCCTGCAGCTCTAAAACAAACCAAACCATCAACCCTCCACCACCGTGCTTGGCAGCTGGTATGAGGTGTTTGTGCTGATCTGCGAGGTTTGTTTTCTCCAAACATGGAGCTCTTCATTATGGTCAAACATCTCTACTTTGGTCTCACTGTCTTGTTCTTCATTCAGATGTAGCTTTCCAAATCTAAGCGTATACCCGCTCGTGCTTGCAAAGTTGCTGGGGCTGGTGCCTGTCTCCAGCAGTCACTGGACTAGAGGCAGGGCACATCCTGGACAGTTCACCAATCCACAAAGAGTCACCTAGGACAAAGACAAAGACCCCAGCCGGGATTCAAACCCAGAACCTTCTTGCTGCAAGGCAACAGTGCAACCAGCTGCTCCACCATGCAGCCCTCAAACGTAGGTCCTGCTGCAATATTGTTTCCTCCTTTAACTCTTCCAAACAGCCACACTGGTTCAATGTTTTTCTACCTATTCTGCCATGACCTTTAACCCTTCCCCTGAGTTTAGAGTCTGTAGAGAAGCAACTGTTGCTGTCCATCAATCAGTGAAATGTTACAAGGTCATCTCCAAACTACCTTAGGTTTATCGTTCTATTGAGAGAAAGATTATTCCCAAGAGGAAAACATCTCAGACAGCTGCCAGTCTTCCCAGGAGTGGACGTCCAGCAGATTCAGCCCAAGGTCAGAGCGGTAAGCTCAGAGAAATCACCAAAAACACAAGAGCTCCAACATCCTAGCTCATTGCTGATGTTTGTCTTCTCTGGCATGAGATTAAGAAACTCAGTAAGCTCACCAGCGACGACTGGCTGCTAGTCTTTCCAAGCAGCGAGTAGCAGTTTACAGTCCTGAACGTTCTCTTGGGTTTTTGAAATCCGGTGAAAGTTTTTCTTTGGGTTTTTGCTGCGTTTCTACTTATGCCCATGGCGACCTGGTGTGTGGTGTGGACTCCTGATCTGAGGAAGCTGAACCTGCAGAGGATGAAAAACTCAAACATTTTCACTTAAGAAACAGAAAAAAGAAATGTCAACAATAACCTGAGCCGAATCATGAAGATGCGGCATCCTCCAAATTTTCCACTATGTCTGGGAATCGTGCTGCTGAAGCCATGATCCTAATTCCAGATTGGAAGAGTGTGCTATCAGTGGGACTGATCATATATTCATCTAAAGAAATGGGGACAGATTGTGTGTTTGTGACAGGCTGCTGTTAACAGAGAACCTGTAGGTCCAGTTTAAGATCTCTCAGGTAAGACACGGCCCGGTTAAACGTTTCAATATAGTCTAAGCTTCTAGTTCCATAACATCTACACTTTTCCATCATACTGTTCTTAGGGTTTAAGGTTAGTTTAAAAAGATGCGAGCTCTATGGAACATAGAGTTACACAGGGCTGCCCCTCCCCAACTTTTGTTGTGCACTGCCAGTCAGTTGGCTGAAAGAAGGCTGCTACAATTTCTCTGTGCTCTGGAGAAAGACTAATTAGTCTGTTTGGAAAGATTTCTTGAAAACAATCAATAGCTATGATGTGGAAACTAAAGAAGCTTCTCAGTTAACAGTGTTTTAAAAAATACAGTCTGTTAGGCAGCTGACTGCACACTGGCTGACTAACCAGCTAGAATTAGCTGCCCAGTGCAACTTCATCAGGGACAAAGCATCAAAAATTAGTAATATTCTGTACCAATACTTGCAGCTGAATTTAGTGATTTATTTGTCTTCACTGAGCAGTTATATAATGAGATCTAACATGATTCCATTCTGTTGGATGCAACACACTTTGTTACCCTTTATTGTCCCCAAAGTCAATTTATTCTGGTTTAAATATAAATATTAATTTGACAAATAATAAGTTTTGAAAAGTTAAGGAATTAAAACTAAATATAATTATATGAAGTGGTAAAATACAACATTATACAATGATCAACAATGATACATTGAACATGATCAAATAAAATAGAATCAATGATATCCATTAAAACATCTTTAAACAATGGAGTGGGCCTTGGTCTGAAGTAATCAAGGTGTTTGGATCCAACCTTCCAACCAGAGCAGACCCAGAACCCTCTTGAGGGATGACACTCACTGGCCACTTTAATAGATACATCTGTTTATTTCCTGTTAACAAAAACAGTGAATCAGCCAATCACATGGCAGCAGCTTAGTGCAGGTATTCATCTAGACGTGGTGAAGATGAGTTGTTGAAGTTCAAACTGAGCTTCAGAACAGAGAAGAAGGGAGATCTGAGTGACTTTGAATGTAGTAACATTGTTGGTACCACACAGGCTGGTCTGAGTATTTCAGAACCTGCTGATCTGCTGGGATTTTCAACCAGAACCATCTCTCAGGTTAACAGCGAATGGTCTGAAAGAGAGAAAACATCCAGACAGCAGCAGCTGTGTGAAGGAAAATGTCTTCTTGAGGTCAGAGGTCAGAGGAGAATGGGCTGACTGGTTCCAGATGATAAATATGATAAAGCTCCAATAACCACTGGTTCCAGTGGTTATTCCAGTTGGGCTCCTTACAACTGAACATCACTCCAGTGCTCTCCACAGTCACCAGATCTTCATCCAACAGAGACCCTCTGCTGTGTGATGGAACAGGAGATTCACTTCATGGATGTGCAGTGGACAAATCTGCAGCAACTTTGTGAAGCTTTCATGTCGATATGGACCAAAACCTCAAAGGAAGGATTTCAGCACCTTGATGGCTCTGTGGCACAACGCATTAAGGGAGTTCTGATGGAAAATGGGGTCCAACCAGGTGTTCGATAGAGTGGTTGCATCCAACTGCTGGAAATATTGTTGCTTCTCTGGTTTAAAAAAAATCATGAATTTATGTAAATAGCAATGACATTTTTGTATTTTATTTCAATCAACACCATCAACCTGTGAGACTTTCCTAGTGGACTAAGACTGAGTGAAGACACAGTCAAGATTCAAAGAAAAATTAAGGAGAACCACTGATGGAGACCATGTTAGAAGATTATAGAAATGTTTGTAGGAGATTTATCGATAAATAAGTGATGAGTCAGATGTTGTTGATAATCTCAGGTTTTATATATCTGAGGTTCACTGTAGGCACCAGAATATGTTTGTAATTTGGGGGAAACCCATTACATCACCTGGCTGTCTGGTCCTGTTCAGCCCATTTTAGAATATGTAAAGCTTTTATTTTGAAGCCCTGCTGTTGAAACTTCCGGCATGGTGTGTATTTGAGGTCCCGAGCAGCTTTAAACGGCCGATCTGCTGTTTCCATCCATTAATGTGCATCACCACAACATGAAGCGGGTCATGGCATAAACATGGCCCACAACAGAAGCTTTTTCCTCGAAGGTAAGCTGTGACACTCCGCTCCGGAGCTTGGACCGGTCCGCTGCAGTTGCTTTACCCGCACACAGCCACCGGACTCCGTCTGGTTCTGTGCTGCTTCTTTTGCTCATCCTCTGTCCAGCCGGGGAGCAGGGAGAGCTGCCTGGGCAGCGACGGTGCCGCATGTTCGGACCTGGAGGAGGGGGGCAGCTTAGGTCTGGTTCGATTGTTTCTGACCGGGATCGGCGCTGTTTTTGGAGCTGCAGTTAGCCACGTTAGCACTGATGTTAGCTGGATGTAGCTGCAGCAAAGACAGGCCTTCCCGTGGCTGAAAGGCTGGTAGCACCTCAGCATGGTGGCACACCATAGATGGAGGCACGAACAAGTAAACAACAAACAAACAAACAAACAAACAGACAGATAAACAACCACGGATTGGTCGGAGTTCATAACCAGACCGATAACCAGAGCTAACCAGAGCTAACCAACATGCTAACAGGCCAGCTACAGATCTGAGAGGAAACTTGTAAACAGAAGCTGGATTCATTGTTTCTTCTCAGCTTCAGATCAAATATGTTCTTCATAGGGATGTTACCTGAGGTCATAGACAGTATTATTATTATTATTATTATTATTATTAAATTTAGGTTAACCCCCCCTAAAGTCACATAAGGTGCAAACAGAAGCTAGATTCAGTGTTTGCTTTAAAATCAGGTTCCGGATGTTTCAGACAGAATCAAGGTTCTGAAAGGGTCCAAACACATGATTACAAGGTCAAAATCATGGTCAAAATAAAGACGCTTGTAGCATTTAAAATGGAGATCCAGATCCTCTAAAATAAAGGAGCAGCTAAACCAGTGAGTCAGAATAAATTAGAGAGGTAACTTATATTTCAGGACTTCAGGTCCAAAAGAAGAGGATGTGTTGCTGAGGCCAGAACATGATGTTCTGACTGAATGGAGCAGTTGGTTCTTGGTTTGTAGGTCCGGCCTGCACAATTAACTAAATCACAGTGTCAACATTGGACGCAGTTGGTCTCTAACAGCTTAACCTGTTAACATTTAATAAATGTTCTGGTGCGTTTAAAAGCAGGAGTTAAGGTTTGTGCAGAGTGAGTCCATGTTGTCGTATGGGTTAGTCAACATGAGTAAAACAGAACATTACAAACATCTGTGTAATGTTGATCAGAACCGGGTTTTCCACCAAACCATCCGGGATCCATCTTCTTATGGTCTCGAGTGCACGTCTGAAGGTCTGCTGTGGTATCTAGCTCTGGGCCGACATCAGCAGATCCTTCAGGTCCTGGAAGTGGGAAGGCAGAACCTTCATGGGTCTGATTTGTTGGGCCAGAAGAACCGATAGAGGATTGATGGGATGGACGTCCATATAATTTGGACCAGGACAAAACTTCCAGCTTCTCCGTTCCTTATTTAGCTTTTAGGAGCATGGATTTGTCTCTGCTTCTGGGCGGCTGCTTGCATGCTGGAACCAGTCTGGAACAAAATAACACATGAAATGTCTCGATGGTGAACATGAAGAAGCGCTGGAAGATGAGGAGAACCAGAGGTCCACTGGTTGGTTGTCACTGGACCTGTCTGGCTGAGGCTTATTGTGGGAATGAAGTATTTCTGTTAGCTGCTGGGTGTGTAGAGGCAGGATCAAAATGTTGAGATGGTTTAAATGAACCTGCTGACCAGAGTTGTTCCTGGATGAAGAAGACTGCCACAGAACGGTGACGGCATGTAGAGAGAAACGTTCTCCCACTACAGGGGTTGGAGAATGAAACTGAAGCACCTGGTTTTAGACCACAATAATTTATTAGTATGGTGTAGGGCCTCCTTTTGCGACCAATACAGCGTCAATTCATCTTGGGAATGACATATACAAGTCCCTGCACAGTGGTCAGGGGATTTTAAGCCATTCTTCTTGCAGGATAGTGGCCAGGTCACTACGTGATGCTGGTGGAGGAAAACGTTTCCTGACCCCGCTCCTCCAAAACACCCCAAAGTGGCTCAATAATATTTAGATCTGGTGACTGTGCAGGCCATGGGGAGATGTTCACTTCACTTTCATGTTCATCAAACAATCTTTCACCAGTCTTGCTGTGTGTATTGGTGCATTGTCATCCTGATACAGCGGCACCGGCCTTCAGGATACAATGTTTGAACCATTGGATGCACATGGTCCTCAAGAATGGTTCGGTAGTCCTTGGCAGTGACGCGCCCATCTAGCACAAGTATTGGGCCAAGGGAATGCCATGATATGGCAGCCCAAACCATCACTGATCCACCCCCATGCTTCACTCTGGGCATGCAACAGTCTGGGTGGTACGCTTCTTTGGGGCTTCTCCACTCCGTAACGCTCCCGGATGTGGGGAAACCAGTAAAGGTGGACTCATCAGAGAACAATACATGTTTCATGCGCCAGCAAGACGTGCACCAACAATTTGTCCTCTTTTGAACTCTGGTATGTCACCCATAATGTTGTGTGCATTTCAATATTTTGAGCAAAACTGTGCTCTTACCCTGCTAATTGAACCTTCACACTCTGCTCCTACTGGTCCAATGTGCAATCAATGAAGACTGGCTACCAGGCTGGTCCAATTTAGCCATGAAACCTCCCACACTAAAATGACAGGTGTTTCAGTTTCATTGTCCAACCCCTGTAGATGCTGTCAGCTTTCTGTGGCACTCTTCAGTTGGTTGCACCGACCTCTTTCCCTTGGTCGCTATGGTGACCCGAGTCTGGTTGAACCTAGTCGGGTCAACTGGCCTGGCACGGGCTTTGAGTTGGCCCACCGTTATAGGTTCAGTATAACATGTTTGGGGGGGGGGTGACCTGCTGCCAGGTGGATACATCAACATGATCAGGACTGAGAGGTCTCTGAGGTTCTGGAGAGCTCAGTACTCCACATGTAATCCATCACCTGCTTGACTGAAGCAAAGCTTAGCTGCGATGTTCAATCAGCTGCTGGAGCTTTTCTTCTCACAGCTGCTTTCAAGCTGCTGCAGAAACCCGGTTTGTGCCGGTAGGAAACAGGAAGTGAGATTATTGTGGGAAACTTTAACACGCTGCGATGCTCGACAGCTGCCAGCAGATGGGTCAGGTCGGTTTGGACATCCTGCATATGTTGGTCCACTTCCACAACAAGGAGCTCTTTGCTTGTTCCATGTCTTAATGGTTCCTTCTCAGCTGCACAGAACAAGGGGAAACAATAAAACATTAAATACAAATCAAATGAATATAGCAGTAAAACTGAATGAACAAAATGCTGCCTAAAACAGTAAATATAAAAAATAATAATAATAAACTCACAAGTCAAGTTTATTTATTTAGCGCTTTTCAGCAACAAGGCACTGAAGGCGCTGTACATGAGGAAGAACATTACAATGATACAGAAAATCAAACTACAGAGGTAATAATAAATAATAAAAAAATAAAGAGAATAGAATGATGGATAAGAAAATGAAAGGAAAGTTGGACTGAAAACTTAACTAACAATGTTTAGATGGCCCAGTCAAAGGCCGTTCTAAACAAGTAAGTTTTTAATCTTGATTTAAAGCAACTTAGGGTTTCAGCTCTTTTCCAGCTTTCTGGGAGTTTATTCCAGATTAGTGGAGCATAAGAATTAAAAGCTGCTTCTCCATGTTTGGTTCTGGTTCTGCAGAGTAGATTTGAGCCAGAAGACCTGAGAGGTCTGGGTGGTTGATCCACTGACAACAAGTCTGTAACGTATTTTGGTGCTAAGCCATTCAGTGATTTATAGACTAACAGAAGTATTTTAAAGTCTATTCTCTGAGCTACAGGGAGCCAGTGTAGGGACTTTAGAACCGGGCTGATGTGCTCCACTTTCTTAGTTCTAGTGAGGACGGGGCAGCAGCGTTCTGGATCAACTGCAGCTGTCTGATCCACTTTTTAGGCAGACCTGTGAAGACACCGTTGCAGTAATCAATTCTACTAAGATGAACGCATGAATTAGTTTTTCAAGGTCCTGCTGAGACATTAGTCCTTTAATCCTGGAGATGTTCTTTAGGTGATAGAAGGCCGACCTTGTTACTGTCTTTATGTTCCTCTGAAGGTTCAGGTCTGAGTCCATCACTACACCCAGGTTTCTAGCCTGACTGGTGGTTTCTAGCTGGATTAACTGAAGCTGTGTGCTAACTTTTAAACGCTCTTCCTCTGGTCCAAAGATTATTACTTCAGTTTTGTTTTGATTCAGCTGAAGAACATTTTGGCCCATCCATGCATTGATTTCTTCTAAGCATTTACCTTGAATGGGTTCATAGTCACCTGGTGACATGGTAACGTATAGCTGTGTGTCGTCTGCATAGTTATGATAACTTACGTTGTTGTTTATTAAAATCTGAGTTAGGGGGAGCATGTAGATATTGAATAGGAGGGGCCCTAAGATGGACCCTTGGGGAACGCCACATGTGATTTTTGTGTCTCTGATGTAAAGTTACCTGTTGACACAAAAAAGTCCCTGTCCTTCAAGTAGGATTTAAACCAATCGAGTGCTGTACCAGAAAGGCCGACCCAGTTTTCCAGGCGCTCTAATAAAATGGAGTGATCATCAGTGTTGAATGCTGCACTAAGGTCCAATAATACCAGCACTGTGGTTCTTCCACAGTCTGCATTTATACGGATGTCATTGAACACCTTGACAAGAGCAGTCTCTGTACTGTGGTGAGCAGGAAGCCTGACTGGAAGACATCAAAGCGGTTGGTCATTGTTAGGAAGTTGTTTAACTGTTGAAACGCAGCTTTTTCAATAATCTTACTGATGAAGGGGAGGTTTGATGTAGGCCTGTAGTTCTGTAGTAGCAGCTTGTCCAAGTTGCTCTTTTTCAATAGAGGTTTGATAATTGCTGTTTTCAGGGCCTGGAGGAAAACACCTGACAAAAGGGACGTGTTTATTATTTGTGTTAAATCAGATGTTATTACGGGCAAAGCTTTCTGAAGGAAAGCTGTGGGTAAAACATCGAGACAGCAGGAAGAAGAGCTGAGTTGCTGTACGATTTCTTCTAAGTTTTTGTAGTTTATTTGGTGAAATTGGGACAGTTCACCAAATAAACTTCAAAAAAACACAGTGTAATAATCAAATAAAGGTTGGTCCACATGTTTGCAGTGCTTCCCAGACTGACTGGTTCTGTGTGCAGCCTCCAGGTTCAGAACATGTGGAGCTACTCTCATGTCACATCTGCTGTCTGCTTAGTTTGCAGAAGGAAATTCATCAGCAAACATCTTCAGGTGTTTGGAAATATTTCATCATGAATGAAATAAAGGATGTGAAGCTGGTCGAACTTCACTGAAGTGACATGAGTGTATTTCTGCAGCTAAAGCAGGTTCTGTTCTGTTCTGTTCAGCTCATCTGCTGCATGTGTGTTGGTGTTGTTCCTGCACTGACGTGGGTCTGGTTTATTATTTAAGCCCTGGATAGATCTGAGACCAGGAGAGATGGAGGGTTCAAGCACAGCTGGAGCTTTTCCCTTCCTGGTGACAGTGAGACGGAGAAGAGACAAGAGTAAGCAACTTCTGCTCCTGCTTTCAGCACTGCATCACATTAGCTCCACACATGCAGGACCATCCCTCTGCTGAGGCTTTCCCCACGAGCTGCAGCTCGTTTAAATCACTCCGTGTGCGAACAGCCTGCCGTACTCTGCCAATACTGGTCTGGGTTCTGCCTCCTAGAACCGCTCTAGGTATCACGTCAGTGTCAGTGAGGCAGTAATACAGGCAACATATACAGCTAAGCCCAAAAGTAATCATACCCTGACACTGGATTGGAAATCATTTTCATTTAACCAAGAAGTTCCTAACAGAAACGAGAGAGCGGCTCTGAAAAGATCATAAAACAATACGGAAAATAAAATAGTTTTAGTCCGATTTTAATTAAAAATGTTGTGTTACAATTGTTTCTAGCCTTCTTAGTAATCATTGTAAAAACCTTCTTTGAATATATTCTGATGGACCTTCAGAGCCGTTTCCACCCAGACCCGATCAAGACCTGGAAGTTCAGGCAGGGTGGTGATGGTCCATGATCATCACTGGATTCATAGGAGGAGGATGCTGTGGAGCTCTACAGTGAAGGCTTCACCTCTGTCAATTTAGAACCCTTTAAAAGCGAGAACCTCAATGTTCCTCCTGAATAAGCGACCAAAGGTTTCAGCTCTGTGGTCTGTTTGGGTTTCAGTAGAACAGGTTCTGTAATGACCAGGTTCACAAACACAAGTCTATGATCAGTGTTTTCTAATGGAAGCGTTCCTGGTCAGTGGGTGGGGCTAACCCTGCTGAGCTGTTCTTCTCCTCAGAGCGAGCGTGGTGAGCGTGGAGGAGATGGAGCGGCAGCAGATGACCTCCCCGGAGGAGAAGGTAAATCCCCGCCACCTGCTTCACGTGGGAGAAGATGCAGATGGTTGTAGTTCTGTTGATGTACTGGTCCACACTGCTGGGTGCTGTGGGAGTCGGTGGTGGGTGGTGGTGTGTTGGTATCTCGAGTTGCTGCTTGGAGTCGTCTGCAACTGAAATAAATAGTTGGAGTCTGATGCTGTGGTTAGTTTATGTGTTAATTGCATGTTTATTTTCCTGGTCCAGTCTCCTCCTTTAAGGCACTACAGTTCTTCTGATCCGCTGAGGACGTATGGAAACCGATCCAACGCCCACATCAGGTCTCTGAACAGACTGGGCCCCAGAAGATCCGGGTAGGAAACATTTCTGCTCATTTTTATTTTTACAATGTTTCTTTCAGCTGTGAACATGTTTCAGTTAGTGTTGTAGTCATGGCTCCCTGACCCAAGACCACAGCATACCAGAACCTAGACGGGGGGACAAGTCCAGGTCCAAATCGATACAAGACCATTTTCAAGACTGTAGTCATAAAAAACTAGGTTTGCATATTTGAAGGCAGTGTCTGTGATTTGACAGATCTGCCTTTTAATAATGAGTCCAACTGGTTCGGATCAAAGAAGGAACCAAAATACTGGTGGTCCAGATTTATTCATACTGCCAGCAGATTTAGCTTTAGAGTGATCCCTTAACCTGAGCAACATGGAGTTCATATCTGAGGTTATAACTGATTGCTGCGCTGCCAATAAAAGCTGATTATGGAGAAGAATTAAAATGAATTTGATTTGACCTGTAGCTGCTTCATGTCTGTCTGCACCAGCATCTACAGACCCATTCAATAAATTAAAACACTGTTGAAAAGTTCATTTATGTCAGTAGCTCAATAAGTGAAACACATTATATAGATTAACTGAACACTATCTGATGTTTTCAAGTCCTTATTTCTGGTAATTATGAGGATTTTCTGCTTCTAGCCAATGAAAACACAACATTTACATCAGAGCAATAAAACAGTTTTTTAATATAGAAATGTGGGCCTTTTGAAAGATGTATTTTATAAATGCTTAAAGGTTATTTTCAAAAATAAAAACGATCCTCATTGGAACACGTATTCTGTTTAACGCAGCCGGGATTTAATGCCTGCAGCCTATTTTTATCTCGTTGGGTGGAGAACCTGGATATGTGGAGATGAAAGGAGCTTGAATCCAAAAGGTTTGGAATATTTCTCTGGGTCAGAACCACCATCACACTGTAAGCTGAACATTCTGCGGGAAGATCTGGAAAAACCCTCAGACTTAAACTGTGATTGTAGAAAAAACGGTTCAGAATGGAAACCGGGTCAGGTAAAGTCCAACTTCCTGTGACCCATCAAATGATGGTTCTGATGACAAGGATGGCTGAGGTATGAAGGTCCAAATACAACTGGGTTTTCATTAGAATCCCATTAAGGATGTCTTGTTTTGGAGCGGTTGGTCCGGACTGAGCCGGAAGATTTGATGGGCCGGGTTTGTTGGTTTGTTGTCAGGCATGGAAGAATCAGAAAAAACCTACAGAACAGCAATAAACGGGGCTTCAGTGCTTTCACGTCCACTCTGATTAAACTGACTGAAGGCAAACAGGAAACCAGTCAAACCAGTCTGTGGTCTTATTGGAAAGGTTTCATTGTGGTTTTGTCTCAAATGGATTCTGACTCTGTGTTTCCTGTCCTGCAGCGAGGTCCCGCTCCCACTACCAACACCCTCCTCCACAGCCACCAGAACCAACTTTAACTTAATCCTCACTTCGGCACTTGCTCCAGGCATCATGTTACAGGGTCGGCACTTTCAGCACGCTCAGGTCCCGTCGATAATCAGGAAACCGGTTCAAAGGTCAGCGGCACTCCATCATCAGTCTTCATCACAGTTGTGTTTTTCACTGAAACGTTTCCGTTTTCTGCACACTGAGGACATGTGGAGGACTCTGGAGACGAGCTTAAAACTCTTTTGCTTCAGAGTCAACTTAACCTTAATGAGTAGTTCTACTTTCTTTGCAACGAACATTGGAAATATAGTTTTATCCAACCATCAATGTTTATGGTTTACTGACATGAACCTGAACGGCTTTATGATGCTCTGCTCTCAGCTCCTGCAGAAACAGCTGCTCATCCACACAGCAAGCCGTGGAAGTGGACAGCATCGTTCTCACCTGTCCAGAGCCTCCAGGTAGAGTCCACAGCCTCCTCATCACATCCAGCGTGGGGCTCAGAGCTGCTCCACAAAACCATGTTAAGCAGACAAACACGATGCATAAAGAAGGAAGGGGCAGAGCAGCGAATGAGATGTTAGCGAGGCTAACTAGCTGCTAATAGCTGTTAGCAGTTAAGCTTGTTTACCGTCGCTTCTTTCAGTCCTGCTGTAAACAGCGAAGGACAGTCTTCACTCCCATCCCACTGCTGTTAGATCTGGACCCATGAAGGTCAGAGTTCAGGAGCATGCTGGAAATGCCACCGCTGCTCCAGGTAACTCAAATATCCCAGAGAGCCATGCAACGGCAAAACACGAAAGTGCTCAACATCACACATTTATTATCATTAATCTTCAAATCATTTTGTTTTTGTAAATAAAATATTTTTAATTTAACCTTTTTTAACTTTACAGACGCACTCGTACTCGTACTCGTCGTCTTCCGCTTATCCGGAACCGGGTCGCGGGGGCAGCAGACTCAGCAGAGACACCCAGACGTCCCTCTCCTCAGACACCTCCTCCAGCTCCTCCGGGGGGAGCTCAAGGCGTTCCCAGGCCAGCCGAGAGACATAGTCCCTCCAGCGTCCCCTGGGCCTCCTCCCGGTGGGATGTGCCTGGAACACCTCCCGAGGAAGGCGTCCAGGAGGCATCTGGTATAGATGCCCGAGCCACCTCAACTGGCTCCTTTCGATGTGGAGGAGCAGCGGCTCTACTCCGAGCCCCTCCCAGATGGCCGAGCTCCTCACCCTATCTCTAAGAGAGTGCCCGGCCACCCTACGGAGGAAGCTCATTTCAGCCGCTTGTATCTGGGATCTCGTTCTTTCGGTCATGACCCAAAGTTCATGGCCATAGGTGAGGGTAGGAACGTAGACCGACCGGTAAATCGAGAGCTTCGCTTTTCAGCTCAGCTCTCTCTTCACCACAACGGACCGGCACAGCGCCCCCATTACTGCGGCAGCCGCACCGATCCGTCTGTCGATCTCCCGCTCCATTCTTCCCTCACTCGTGAACAAGACCCCGAGATACTTGAACTCCTCCACTTGAGGCAGGAACTCCTCTCCAACCTGAAGAGGACAAGCCACCCTTTTCCGGTCGAGTACCATGGCCTCTGACTTGGAGGAGCTGATCTTCATCCCAGCCGCTTCACACTCGGCTGCGAACCGCCCCAGCGCATGCTGTAGGTCTTGGCTAGAGGGGGCCAGCAGGACCCCGTCATCTGCAAAAAGAAGAGACGAAATCCACTGGTCCCCAAACCAGACCCCCTCCGGCCCTTGGCTGTGTCTAGAAATCCTGTTCATAAAAGTTATGAACAGGACCGGTGACAAAGGGCAGCCCTGCCGGAGTCCAACATGCACCGGGAACAGGTCCGACTTAGTGCCGGCAATGCGGACCAAACTCCTGCTCCGCTCGTACAGGGACCAGATGGCCCCTAATAAAGGGCCCCCGATTCCATACTCCTGGAGCACCCCCCACAAGGCATCACGAGGGACACAGTCGAATGCCTTCTCCAGGTCCACAAAACACAAGTGAACCGGTTGGGCAAACTCCCATGAGCCCTCGAGTACCCTGTAGAGGGTATAGAGCTGGTCCAGTGTTCCACGGCCGGGAAGAAAACCACACTGCTCCTCCTGAAGCCGAGGTTCGACTATCGGCCGGACTCTCCTCTCCAATACCCTGGCGTAGGCCTTACCAGGGAGGCTGAGGAGTGTGATCCCCCTGTAGTTGGAACACACCCTCCGGTCCCCCTTCTTATGAAGGGGGACCACCACCCCGGTCTGCCAGTCCAGAGGTACTGTCCCCGACGCCATGCAATGTTGAAGACGCGTGTCAACCATGACAGCCCCACAACATCCAGAGATTTGAGGTACTCAGGGCGGATCTCATCCACCCCCGAAGCCTTGCCACCGCGGAGCTTTTTAACCACCTCGGTGACTTCAGCCTGGGTGACGAAAGAGTGCAACCCCGAGTCCCCAGCCTCTGTTTCCACCAGGGAATGCGTGATGGCAGGATTGAGGAGATCCTTGAAGTACTCCTTCCACCGCCCGATAATGTCCCCAGTCGAGGTCAGCAGCCTCCCACCCCCACTATAAACAGTGTTGGCGAAGCACTGCTTCCCCCTCCTGAGGCGCCGGACGGTTTGCCAGAATCGCTTCGAGGCTGACCGGTAGTCCTTCTCCATGGCCTCACCGAACTCCTCCCAGGCCCGAGTTTTTGCCTCTGCCACAGCTCAGGCCGCAGCACGCGTGGCCTCACAGTACCTGTCAGCCGCCTCAGGAGTCCCACAAGCCAACCACAGCCAATAGGACTCCTTCTTCAGCTTGACAGCATCCCTTACTACCGGTGTCCACCACCAGGTTCTGGGATTGCCGCCGCGACAGGCACCGCAGACCTTACGGCCGCAGCTACGGGCAGCAGCATCGACAATAGATGCGGAGAACATGGTCCACTCGGACTCTATGTCTCCAACATCCCGCGGAATCTGGTCAAAGCTCTCCCGGAGGTGGGAGTTGAATACATCCCTGGCCGAGGGCTCTGCCAGGCGTTCCCAGCAGACCCTCACTATGCACTTGGGCCTGCCAAGTCTGTCTGGCTTTCTCCTCCTCCAGCGGATCCAACTCACCACCAGGTGGTGATCACTGGACAGCTCAGCCCCTCTCTTCACCCGAGTGTCCAAAACATGCGGCCGAAGGTCTGATGATACGACAACAAAATCGATCATTGACTTCCTGCCTAGGGTGTCCTGGTGCCTAGTGCACTGATGAACACCCTTATGCTTGAACATGGTGTTCATTTTGGACAATCCATGACTAGCACAGAAGTCCAATAACAAAACACCACTCGAATTCAGATCGGGGAGGCCATTCCTCACGATTACGCCTCTCCAGGTGTCACTGTCGTTTCCCACGTGGGCGTTGAAGTCCCCCAGCAGAATAATGGAGTCCCCGGGAAGGGCACTATCCAGCACCCCCGACAGGGACACCAAGAAGGCCGGGTACTCTGCACTACCACTCAGCCCGTAGGCCGAAACGACAGTCAGAGACCTATCCCCGACCCGAAGGCGCAGGGATGCGACCCTCTCATCCACCGGGGTAAACCCCAACACTAGACGGCTGAGTTGGGGGGCAACAAGCAAACCCACTCCAGCCCGCCGCCTCACCCCGTGGGCCACTCCAGAATAGAAGAGAGTCAGCCCCTCTCAAGGAGATGGGTTCCAGAGCCCACGCTGTGCGTGGAGGCGAGCCCGACTATTTCTAGTCGATCTCTCGCCACCCAATCCTCTTTGCACCAGTCCCTCACGGTTCCCCCTGCAGGTGGTCGGCCCACTGGGGGATGGCCTCGCGTCTCTCGTTCGGGCTTGGCCCGGCTGGGTCCCCCGAGGAGCAACCCGGCCACCAGGCGCTCTCCGACGAGTCCCGACCCCAGGCCTGGCTCCAGGGTGGGACCCCGGCTCCACCGTACCGGGCAACGTCACGTGCCTCGATTTAGTGGTCCTCATGAAGGATTCTTGAACCGCTCTTTGTCTGACCCGTCACCTAGAGCCTGTTTGCCATGGGAGACCCTACCAGGGGCATTTAAGCCCCAGACAACATAGCCTCTAGGATCATTTGAACACTCCACCACGTTAACGTGGCAGTTCAAGGAGGGGTTTACAGACGCATTTAGGCAGTAATTCTTAGTGATTTACCCATCTGTTGAGTCACCGCACACTCCTCCTATCAGGGTGTTGAGGATCAGCCAGTGGGTGGGGGTAACACCGCTCTAGTTAAGTCATTGGTCTGAGATGGACCTGCTGCACAGGTTGACCAGTAAATGTCATCCATTTGATCAACTGCAGTCCAAGTAGTTAATGATGCACAGAGAATATGAAATGATTCAATGTTTTCACAGTTAATGCAGTATGATTCTAGTAAACAATTAAATTATTTAATGTGTTGCTTTCTTTAAATATGGATTTATTTATGTTATGAAAAGTAAATATTTCTGTAATGACCTATTTATTGATTGGACGGTGAAGCTGTTGGTCCTGCAGATTACTGAGTCAGAAGGGCTCTCGGGGTACCAAAGGTGTGCCAACAGTAAAGATGGAGCTTCTGCAGGGGTTGGTCGTCATGACGATAAATCAGTCGCTGTGTCTGATTTTTAAACTTTGCAGAAGAAGAAACGCTGAACATAAAACGCCGTGTACAGCAGAAGAGGAAACCGCTGGAGAACGTCTGTTTTTCCCCTCAGCTCAAAGTAACAGAGGTGAGAGGAGCCCAGAGGTTGGAACTTCATTACCCACAATTCATAGTTAGTGCCTTTAATAAATACAGATGAATGAGGTGAGCTGTAGTCTAGATCTCTGATAGGGACCCCAGCTGAAGATGTGTTGTAACGTCTGTTTCCTGGTCTGTCTTAGAAGATCCCCTGAGGTTTGTGGTCAGAATGAGACGACATGTAGAAAACGGCTTCTCCTGTTTTTCTTCTGTAGCCCGTTCGGACCACCATCTACCACACAGTGTGCCTGAAGTGCAACAAGCCGAGCGAGGACAGCAGTAGGTGCCTGAGCTGTGGAAGCAGCGAGTCTCTGGTGGGCTCTCAGTCCGCCTCGTCCTCCCCGACCCCCAGACCCTCCATCAGGTCCCAGCCTTCCCCTGGACCAAACGGCATCCAGCAGAACTTCTACAAACCCGGAGCCACCATGAAAGAACCCCCGCCGGTACGGATCACCGGCAGCAGGGCGGCGCCGCTGCCTTTGAGCAACGGCAGAATCCCCCTGTTAGCCGGGACGTCCAGTTACTGCAGGCCCGGGACCCCGACCAAAGGGAAGACGAGGGCAGCAGGACAGCAGCCTGAGCTCAACGATCCCAGTGAGTGAAAGGAATAACGATGGAGGAAGGTACTTGTGATCCGGACCTGGTGGGTTAATCTGTGTTCTTCCTCCTCTTCAGTCGTCCTGTCCAGTGACGATGAGGAAGAGGAGGCAGAAACAGGCAGCACTGGAAGCGTTAACAGATTGGACAACGTTTCCCCTCGACCCGCCGACTCCGCCCACTCATCTCCGGTGCCCTCAGGAGGCAGAGTGGAGGCGGCGGTAAAGAGTGCTGACGAGCAGGAGGAGCTGAATGCTGAATTCTTTGAAGACGTCAGCACAAAGATCACAATCCCACGGAGAGCGCGGATGAAAGATCAGGTAGCAGGAAGTGGAAACAGGGAATCAGGAAAAACCCAAGGAGCCAACTGGGAATGAAAACCTTCTCTTTTCCTATTTCCTAGTTTGGGAATCAGCCTCCTGCTGAGCAGCTTCCTCCCAAGAGAAAGAAGGCCAAAGTCACTCCCACCAAGTGTGACAGCATCATCCTGGAGTGTCGGAGCGTTCGGATAGGAACTCTGAGGCGGATGGTGACGAACCCCGTTATCGTGAGTCCTTCCTGTTTCCATCATTCTGATGACTCAGATAGTTTTATTTTAATAACAGTTTATTCATATTTTTATCCAGTTCTGTAGCTCCTTGAGTTTAAACGGCAGAACCATTTGATCCAAAACTGCCTGAAAGGAACTCAGATGATCTTAGAACCTTAAACTGGTCTTATATGTAGAAACCTTTAAAAGCACTGCTCTAAAACCTGAAATCAATCATTCATCGGATTCATTTGGTTTAACAGAAACCACTTCTATGGACATGGTTCAGGTTCATCACCATTAAAGGGATTTTATTTAGAAACGAGTAAAAACGGATGCAGAGACACATTTAACAATCCAGCATGTAGCAACTGAGTCAGTGTTTAGATGATTTCTGTGAAGATGGGGGACAGAAGATGGGGGACAGAGGACAGGGGATAGAAGATGGGGGACAGAGGACGGGGACGAAAAGATGGGGGAGAGAGGACAGGGGGACAGAAAAGATGGGGGAGAGAGGACAGGGGGCCAGAGAAGACGGGGGCACAGAGCACAGGGGGCCAGAGAAGACGGGGGCACAGAGCACAGGGGGCCAGAGAAGACGGGGGCACAGAGCAAAAGGGGGCCCAGAGAAGATGGGGGCCAGAGAAGATGGGGGCAGAGAAGATGGGGGCACAGAGCACAGGGGGCCAGAGAGATGGGGCACAGAGCACAGGGGGCCAGAGAAGATTTGGGGGCACAGAGCACAGGGGGCCAGAGAAGATGGGGGACAGAGCACAGGGGGCCAGAGAAGATGGGGGACAGAGCACAGGGGGCCAGAGAAGACGGGGGCACAGAGCACAGGGGGCCAGAGAAGATGGGGGACAGGGGGCCAGAGAAGATGGGGCCACAGAGCACAGGGGGACAGAGAGACGGGGGGACAGAGGACAGGGGACAGAGAAGACGGGGACACAGAGCAAGGGGACAGAGAAGATGGGGACACAGAGCACAGGGAGCCAGAGAAGATGGGGACACAGAGCACAGGGGGCCAGAGAAGATGGGGGACAGGGGGCCAGAGAAGACGGGGCCACAGAGCACAGGGGGACAGAGAAGACGGGGGGACAGGGGGACAGAGAAGATGGGGGACAGAGGACCGGGGGGCAGAGAAGATGGGGGCACAGAGCACAGGGGGACAGAGAAGACGGGGGACAGAGGACCGGGGGCCAGAGAAGACGGTGGCACAGAGCACAGGGGACAAAGAAGATGGGGGACAGAGGACAGGGGGCCAGGGAAGACGGGGGCACAGAGGACAGGGGACAGAGAAGACGGGGCACAGAGGACAGGGGGACAGAGAAGACGGGGGCACAGAGCACAGGGGGCCAGAGAAGACGGGGGCACAGAGCACAGGGGGCCAGAGAAGATGGGGGCCAGAGAAGATGGGGGCACAGAGCACAGGGACCAGAGAAGATGGGGCACAGAGCACAGGGGGCCAGAGAAGATGGGGGCACAGAGCACAGGGGCCAGAGAAGACGGGGGCACAGAGGACAGGGGGACAGAGAAGACGGGGGCACAGAGGACAGGGGGACAGAGAAGACGGGGACACAGAGCACAGGGGGACAGAGAAGACGGGGACACAGAGCACAGGGGGCCAGAGAAGATGGGGGACAGGGGGCCAGAGAAGACGGGGCCACAGAGCACAGGGGGACAGAGAAGACGGGGGGACAGAGGACAGGGGGACAGAGAAGACGGGGGGACAGAGGACAGGGGGCCAGAGAAGACGGGGGCACAGAGCACCAGAGCACAGGGGGCCAGAGAAGACAGGGACACAGAGCACAGGGGGACAGAGAAGACGGGGACACAGAGCACAGGGGGACAGAGAAGATGGGGGACAGGGGGCCAGAGAAGACGGGGCCAACAGAGCACAGGGGGACAGAGAAGACGGGGGCACAGAGCACCAGAGCACAGGGGGCCAGAGAAGACAGGGACACAGAGCACAGGGGACAGAGAAGACGGGGACACAGAGCACAGGGGGACAGAGAAGATGGGGGACAGGGGGCCAGAGAAGACGGGGCCACAGAGCACAGGGGGACAGAGAAGACGGGGGCACAGAGCACAGGGGGCCAGAGAAGACGGGGGCACAGAGCACAGGGGGCCAGAGAAGATGGGGGACAGGGGGCCAGAGAAGACGGGGCCACAGAGCACAGGGGGCCAGAGAAGACGGGGGGACAGAGGACAGGGGGACAGAGAAGACTGGGACACAGAGCACAGGGGGACAGAGAAGACGGGGACACAGAGCACAGGGAGCCAGAGAAGATGGGGACACAGAGCACAGGGGGCCAGAGAAGATGGGGGACAGGGGGCCAGAGAAGACGGGGCCACAGAGGGACAGAGAAGACGGGGGACAGGGGGACAGAGAAGATGGGGGACAGAGGACCGGGGGCCAGAGAAGATGGGGGCACAGAGCACAGGGGGACAGAGAAGACGGGGGACAGAGGACCGGGGGCCAGAGAAGACGGTGGCACAGAGCACAGGGGACAAAGAAGATGGGGGACAGAGGACAGGGGGCCAGGGAAGACGGGGGCACAGAGGACAGGGTGACAGAGAAGACGGGGGGACAGAGGACAGGGTGACAGAGAAGACGGGGGGACAGAGGACAGGGGGCCAGAGAAGACGGGGGCACAGAGCACCAGAGCACAGGGGGCCAGAGAAGACAGGGACACAGAGCACAGGGGGACAGAGAAGACGGGGCCACAGAGCACAGGGGGCCAGAGAAGACGGGGCCACAGAGCACAGGGGGACAGAGAAGATGGGGGGACAGGGGGACAGAGGACAGGGGGACAGAGAATATGGGGGACAGAGGATGGAGACACCTACCTTATCTACGTCGTCAAAGAGCTTTTTATTTACTAATGTGATGCAAAACTTTTAAATTTTTCTTCAGCTTTTGAAAAGTAAACTTGGATTGGAAAGGTTGTGGAACTGATCCCAGTGAAGGAAATCTGTGATGCTCTCCAGGCAACTTGCATCTTTTCTGGGTAAAACTAAAAGTTTGAAACTGTGAAACATGATGACGCTGCTGGTTTTAGACCCAGTTAAATCCTGCGAACTATGAACTGAATCCTACAGGCTCCTTCTGACTGGTAAGACCTTCTGATATTCTCCAGAGCTCTCTCCAGAACGCTGCAGGGACATCCAGGTTCTGATGCGGTCCTGGTCTGGTGTAAAGGAGGCTTTTAGTCTGATCAGGACTCAGAAAGGAGGGGGTCTGAGAGGCTTTCTTCTCTAGAACCTTCCTGATACCTCAGAGTAGAAGCCAGTGAAAAATGTGCTTCTACTGGAAAAGTCCCAGTGGGATGTTCTGATCCAAACAAGTTGCGGGGAGAAAAGGCAATTTTAAGATTGCTGCTGTACTTCAAATGAGATCCAAAGTTTAAAAAAACCTTGGCCCAACCTGCAGACCAGATCAGCCTGGAGCTGCTGGGATTTAACAGGGATGGATGCAGAGGAAACGGGTCAGAGATCCAAACACGGTGAAGTTGGTCAGAGTCTTCTGACAGTTAATAAATTACAAAAACAACATTTATTGCATTTCAGAAACCTTCTCTTTTCTTATGAATTTCCTGACACGGCTGAGTTTCTTCTGGAAGTCCTTCCTACATGCTTCCATGTTTGAAGCAATGGTTCTGCTGCTCCAAACTGGTCCTTCTGGAGTAAAACTAGAGCTGCAGGACATAAGGAAAATATGGGTTACTGTTGATTTCAAAATGACTTGTGACAAATAAAGAATAGTTAAAGTGTTCATAGCAAACATGGACTCCAGATACTGGAGAAGAAACACGGGTACGTCTCAGGAAATGGAAAAAAGTTCAATATCTCATTTCAGGAAGTGAAACTCATCATATAGATTCATCACACATAGAGTGGACTGTTTCATTTAGTTGATTATGGCTTACAGAGAATGAAAATCCAGTTTCAGAAAATTAGAATATTCCTGATGGTGTCCCACCCTAATCAGGTAATCAGACGGTCTCTCAGTCTGGGTCGGTTCAGGACACCATCATAGAGAAGATGGCTGACTGGACCGATGTCTACAAGACGGTTATGGACAAGCTGGGCTTCCTGAACACCTCAGCAGAACCGCAGACCAATCTCCTCTATGCCACACGGCATTGATGCAAAACGAGCCCAGACCAAACACTGAGAGGAAATGAACCTTTCAGGAGGCTGACATTTCAGTTTAAAATCCCCTCCTTATTGATCTAATTTTCTGAGCCAGAATCATTAAATCTTTCCCTCAGTTTGATGAATCTATATAATAAATGAGTTTAACTTTCTGAAATGTTCTTTTACAATATTCTAATTGTTTGCGATGTACCCGTAAATCCCAGGCACAGTGAGCCTAAAGCTGGGTACCTAAATGACACGTTTATTGCAGTCCTGGCAGTTCTTCTTCATGCATATTGTAGGCAGTGAAATATTTGCAATAATTAAACACTTGTGATATTTTGTGCAGTTTAAATAAAGCTGGAATAGAAAAGATAAATTTAATCTTTTTTGTTTTTCAGTTTTCTGTGGACAGCATCCAGGTGGAGGCTGAAGGTAAGGAGCAGCCATGATGGTTTCTCTAAATGTTGGATGTATGGCAGCAGTAAGGGCTTCATCATTGGGACTCATCAGCAGAGATCCATTTGGTTCCTTTGAAACCAGGAAAATGCACAGAATGGGCCCAGAAATGTGCTGCTGAGCAGCCAGCTCATCCCATTGGTGCATTTCTGGGTGCTTCTAGAGGAAATCAGAGATTCTTAACCAGAAAATGCAGATAAAACCCAGGTTGATGTAGAATTTCTCAGGTCAGCTTTTGTTAAGGTGCTGCTGCTTCAAAGGTGTGGTTTGTCTCATCAGGTGCAGAGACCGGCACCATCGAGAAGGTCTACCTTCAGACGTCTGAGCTGATCAGCTGCGAATGGTGCAGCGTCCGGAAACTTCCCGTCCTGTTTTTCCAGACAACGGTGGACGAGTGTCTCCGTCTGCGCTCCCAGCTCAACATGTCCCAGGAACAGGGAGGCCAGTGGTACGACTGCTCCGCAGACCGTGAGTGTCCACAGCAGGTCCAGTCAGAACCAAGTTCATCTTTAAGTCCTCCTTCTAGTGACTCATGTATTATTCTATCAACAAATATCGTAACAGTACAGGAAAGTTTCTTCTTTAGGACTTTCCGTTGGTTTAATGCTGCATTAGTCCGACATCTTTTCCTAATCCTCCACATGTTCTGTCTTATCAGCCTAGTTCCTGATCCGGTAGTTTCAGAATCCAGGATCTTCAGCCTCTCATTGGCTCATTCTGAGCCTACAGGAGCTTCCATGTTGTCTAAAACCAGAGTCTGTTTCCTGTGGAAATACTTCAGCCTCTGTGGCGCTGTTCTCTGATCTGGACTAGAACTGGGTCAGACATCAGGCTGTGGTCTGATTGGAAGGAGTTGTTGCTCTGCACTATCGCCACCTGGTTGCTCAGGAGGGATTTCTGCAGAGTCAATCCTTGGTGGCATAGATTCAACAAGGTACTGGAAACATTCCTCAGACAGTTTGGTCCATATTGACATGATAGCATCACACAGATGCTGCAGATTTGTCAGCTGCATCCATGATGTGAATCTCCCGTTCCCCCCCACCCAAAAGGTGCTCTTTTGGGTTTGAGATTTTTGGTGACTTGGAGGTCATCTGAGCCCAGTGAACTCATTTTATGTTCAAGAAACCATCTAGATGATTTGTGTTTTGACATGTGCTTTTTCCTCGGAAGTAACCATCAGAAGATGGGTACTGTGGTAAAAAGGGATGGAATGGTCAGCAAATACTAGGTAGGCGTGGCTTTGAACGAGCTCATTTGTCAAGGGGCCCAAAATTTTTCCCAAGAAAATATCCCCCACACTTTACCCCACCCCCACCACCCTAAAAACCGTTGAAAAAAGGCAGGAGGACCCATGCTTCTAAAAAAGGGGGCCGGTGAGTGTGTTGGTGAATGTTAGGAGCAGGGCCGGTGGTTTAAGTATTTGAGGTGTGATAACAACGGGTCTGCAGGTAGGCCCACAGCTTGCATGTGGCCGGGATTAAAGTAATATATACCTAGTATACTTAAACGTGTGCTAACTGCTCACACTGTGTCTTAATCAGGTGTTTATGAATCAAATTGGAGGAAGGATCAAGGTATACATCAGGAAAAGATGGATGTGAAAGGTTAAAGTTTCACCAGAATAATTTTGAGGCTTTGTTCTCTGTTATCATCAGAGGTAGACGAGAAGTACATCGTCCTGATCTTCGAGAACGGCCTGGTGATGAAGGAGCAGATGATCCTGGAGGACATCCTGACCATCATCGGCAGGAACAACAACCTCAGCAGCTTCCCCACCAAGCTGACCTTTGAGGAGGCCAACATCCGCCTGGTCAACTACAACAAGGCTTCCAGCCAGAAGGTTGAGAAGGTGGGTTTAATGGGAAAAGCTCCTGGCTCTAAAAACTGGAAGGAAAAACATAAAAAGTAATTTAGGCAACATAAAATAGGCTTTTTTTAAGTAGAAAATCTGATCAAATGAAAACAGAACTTGCGGACATTTCCGACCCAAACATGAAGCTGCGGGTGATTCTTCAGACTGGTTGTCAGGCAGAAACTGGGAGCCAAACACTGATTGACTGAGCGCAGCTTGTTAGTTTAATTTCCAGCTGCATCATAATTTAACACAAAAGGATTTCCATCAGAACAGCAGACGGCTCACATTAAGCTAACATGTAAGTATTTAACGTGGCCAATATCAGCCTCTCTTAGCACACTTTAGCCAGGCCTTTTTTTGCTAACATTAGCACATCCTAACTCATTCTGCCATGGATCATCTAAGCTTAGCTACTTTAACTTTGTGTTAACTTTTTGGGATAATTGTAACACACCTTACTTTAGCTTGTTCTACAGTAGCCCATCTAATTATTGCTCATTTTATTTTCTTTAATCTTGCTGCATTTTACCACATTGATAAAGACTTTATTTTATCCTAGCTTTATTTATTTTAGCTCACTTTAGCCTTTTACTATTTCGGTTTATCATGGTTTGTCTTGGGTCATTCTAGCTCATTTTATTTTACATAAACAAACTTCTTTAGTATATTTGAGCTTTCCTAACATTGTGCTTATGCTCAACATGACTTAATTTGACAGACTTTAGCTCATTTTACTTGAGCCTGTCTCACATTGAGTTGTTTTTTGTGAAAATGTTGCTAACTCATCATTTTCCAGCTGGGTGCACAGATCCATATGGATGTAAAGGTGGGACAATGAAGGCCATGTCAAAACATCTGCTGGAAGCAAGTGAAAAACTGTACATCTAACTTATATTATGAACACACTGTATTCCACTGTTGGTCCAATCATCACCCAGTTTGTTGATCTCTCCCTTCAATCTGGGCAAGTTCCAACTGTGCTGAAAGCAGCCGTCATCCGCCCAGGACCCTACAAACCTAGTCTGGATCCAGATGACCTTGTGAACTATGGGCCTGTCTCCAACCTTGCTTTTTTGTCCACGGTCCTGGAGAAAGTTGTTTCCTCCCAGCTCCAACTTTGTTGAAATCATGTAAGTCCAGACCCCTCCCTGTTACATGTGGTGTCCCCCAGGGATCAGTCTTGGGCCCCCTGCTTTGCTCACCTACATGCTTCCACTCGGTTGTATCATCAGCAGACACAATTTGTCATTCCACTGCTATGCTGATGACACACAACTATACATCAGAACTGCTTCCAATCCCTCCATAGCCATGTCACGTGTTGCTGCTTGTCTTGAGGAGATTAAGGCCTGGATGAACAGCAACTTTCTTCAGCTCAACAGTCGCAAGACTGAGACACTACTTGTTGGCACAACTCTCCAGATCACCAACTCCTCAGTATTCAAGCTCTACTTTGAAAGCGAAGTCATTGCTCTCTCCCCCTCAGTAACTAACCTAGGTGTCAGGTTTGACCAAAAACCTTTAACATCCACATAAAGAATGTATCAAAGACCTCGTTCCACCACCTTCACAACATCTCCAAGATCCGGCCACTTCTTTCCCGCTCTGACGCAGATAAACGTATCCATGCCTTTGTTTCCTCCAGACTGGATTACTGCAGTGGACTTTTTACGGGGACCTCCTCCATATATCCAGAACAGAGAGCTGCAAGAGTCCTTATGCAAGTACAATCCTATCACACCCATCTTAATCTCTCCACTGGCTCCCAGCCCCTTTTCAGACCCAGTATAAAATTCTCCTGTTCACCCATAAATGCATCAGCGGCTGTGGTTCATCTTATCTTCAAGAACTCATTCCACTCCAAACCTCCAGGTCCCCTCTACCAGGCTCAGAACCATGGGGATGGAGCCTTTGGCTCTGCTGCAGCCCGGCTCTGGAACAGCCTCCCTCCAGACCTGAGAGAAGTCCAGAGTCTGGATTCTGTTCCTGTTTAGGAAAGCTTTGAACTGCTAACTATTTCTTTTACTCTAGTGTGTTTATTCTTGTTTTATTTGTAACACTCTGAGATTCCTCGGAATAACAAGTGCATTACAAGTAAAAAGTATTATTATTGTTAGTTTATAATGTCCAAATAATGACTAATATAACACTCGAAATATCTGTTTTAAATACATTCTCAACTCTAATTAATGATTTAACTTGTGTGTTATGAATGAAATTTCTGTTGGTTTCAGTGACTCGATCACATCGATACTAACATCACTAGCAAGTGAATTAAACGGGGACACATTAATGCTACACATGGCATCCACTACCTATATATTGTTTTTGTCAAACTCATGTTAATCTCATGTTATAAAGTTTCAGGGAGACGGAGACCGTTCGGTTAGTAGTAGTTAATGCAGTTTGTTGAATGTAACGTATTATTTTTCATGCCCCTGTACTATAAGAAAAATCAACAAATGAGCCATGAATGAAAATGATGTGTTTCTTTTTGATTTTATGTACCCCTTTATTCACAGTTGTCAAATAGGGGCGGGTAGCAGACATGCAGCGAAGGTCCCAAGTTCAGGGATCAAACCTTGGACTCCTGGAATAATATTCCCTGTATATGGGGCCCCCGGTCAACCACTACACCACACACAGCCGTTATTCAACTCTAAAACAGAAATCCAACCACTGCACTTAACTGCAACTATGTGCAAGAAGTACTGGCAGACAGAAGAAGTACAGACGAACTGAAGAAGTACAGACGAACTGAAGAAGTACAGACGAACTGAAGAAGTACAGGCGGACAGAAGAAGTACAGGCGGACAGAAGAAGTACAGGCGGACAGAAGAAGTACAGGCGGACAGAAGAAGTACAGGCGGACAGAAGAAGTACAGGCGGACAGAAGAAGTACAGGCGGACAGAAGAAGTACAGGCGGACAGAAGAAGTACAGGCGGACAGAAGAAGTACAGACGAACTGAAGAAGTACAGACGAACTGAAGAAGTACAGGCGGACAGAAGAAGTACAGGCGGACAGAAGAAGTACAGGCGGACAGAAGAAGTACAGGCGGACGAAGACACAAAAAAAAAAACAAAAACAAAATAACACCCCCCCCCCCTCTCCACAAAAAAAAAAAAAAAAAAAAACTACAGGCGGACAGAAGAAGTACAGGCGGACAGAAGAAGTACAGGCGGACAGAAGAAGTACAGGCGGACAGAAGAAGTACAGGCGGACAGAAGAAGTACTGGCAAATGCAGCAAAAACAGGAGGCAACAGAACCAGCATTTAAAGGAACTGTTTCAGCCTCGTTCTGCACCAGGGGTCGAGTCAAGTCCTGACCTTTCATTGCAATGCCTGAAGCCACCCTATGGAAACCACCTAAAGGCACCAGACTACCTAGGGGACCCTGATCCCTGAAGGGAGGGTGGAGGACAGTCTTCTCAGTTCTTCCTTTGTGGTTATCTCTCATTCTTGAAAACTAAATTTGATCCAGTCCAAATTCAGACACTTGGGATGGGGAAAGGTTTTTTTTCCACTATGAGCACTAACTGGAACCTGTTCAGGATGCTGTTGATTTTATGTGGTGCTGGTCCTGTCCAGTCCTTCTGAACTGGTCCTGAAGCTGCAGAGTTTTGTCAGTGTTCATTTTCTCCGACCCTTGGCAGGTGAAGCCAGAGCAAACGTCTCCCAGCTCCCCAGTGTTGTCCCCTGTATCGGCCGTCGGTATGTCCACACGCACACGGATGGCCACACGCCAGCAGACCCCCATTTTTTATGAAGACGTAGACGCCACAGCCCCCCTTCTCCGACCGGTCATGGGAAAGGGGGATCTGTGCCACCTTCTGGACTAACTAAACTGGCTGCTGTCCTTCCACCTCCTGTTATCCTTGAATATCCTGAAGCTTTCTGGACCCACTAGCTGTGCTAACATCTTGATGTTTGACTCCAGGCTCATGGTGTACCCTCCGCCTCCAGCCAAAGGTGGGATATCGGTCACTAATGAAGACCTGCCGCCTTTAAAGACGGGAATTTCCCGAACGAGTCATTTTTAGACTTTTATTTAAAAGGGGTATTTAATTCTGGCTGCTTTCCCCGACAAAATTAAACAAAGGCCGAAAACATTGTTTTAATTCTGGTCCCTTTTTGGTGCCTTTTAGATATTTAGTTTTGGAAAAATTAAAAAGAAAATAAAGAATCACGCTTTAGCTATTTTTCTACAAAAGGCTGAACCAAAAGGGACCCCCGGGCAAACGAACCACCCTAAGGTCAGTTGGATGTTTACATTTTCTTTTATTGTACTACTAACCTGAACTTTATCTGACCTCTTAGAATCCAGAAGAGAAAGCACAACAGGGTAAAGACGTGGACCCGGCATGTGGATCTGTTCCAGAAGGACTTCATTTTTCTTCCTATCAACGAGTCGTAAGTCTATTTTAGTTTCTCAGACTTCTTACTGGGATTTAGGGAACAATGTTGGGCTCCGTTTGGAGATTAGAGAAATGAATGAGTCCAAACTTTGACCTCGATTCAGAATCAAAGATCTGGACTCCTTACCGATTTGGTTTCTCACATCTTGAACTTCAGGATGTCCCTGCTGCATCATAACTTGATCTGTTAGATGTGTCCTCCATATTTAACCCTTTGAACCTGATCCTGATCTGTAATCCTTCAGCAACATAGAGCGACACCCAGCTCTATGATGATTCTCCACCAGCTGGAAACAAATGAACTTTCTGAAATGTAAACCAAAAAGTCCTCATATATGAACAAGTCTGTGGATGAATCATGTGATGTATGTTCAGTTTGTACCCATGCTTCCTGTGCTGCCTGCTCTCTTCCTTCCAGCCATGGATGGGATCTAGTTTTGTTGTCGGTCCAGATTTCCACATCTCTCCACATCTCGGTCCTGCACCTTTTCTGTCAGGAGGTTTAATTCACCAAAACAGCATTCAGATATTATGATTATTATCTGGTGCGGTGTTTATATAAAACAGGCATAATGCGTAATATTTCCTCCTTTTCTGTGTTTCATCGTGTTTGGGTTCATGAAAGGTTTGTTCATTTTCATGTCGGAAAGAAACGGGTGAGACCAGGCAGCAGAAAGTTTCTGATTAGTGATAAAATGAGGTGTGCAGCGCTGAGCTCAACACCAATGCAGAGCACAATGGCCGTGAGAGCAAGGTCTCCAATATGAGTGAAGATTTCTATGCTGATTTCAACAGTGAGGAGGAGGTCAGGAGAAATGTTGTCCCAGAGCAGCAGCTTGGAGACCTAACAACCCTGCACCCGGCCCAGAGATTTAAAAAGCTGTGTAGTGAGCTCAGTCTGAAACTGTCTTAAATAATTTACCTCTCCGATGCATGAGAACTCTCACTAGAATACTCTGAGCCTCGGCGATTGTGTCAAACACAGCAGTAGTGAATGGAAGCAGCTAAAAGTCTTTCTTTTTTCCACGTAATCAGTCTGTGTTTTTATCCCTGAGAGTTGAACTGCTCAACAGGAGTGCAGCTTCCACACCCCTCCAGCTCTGTCTACCTGCAGTTCACCTGCAGTTCCTCTCAGCAGCATGTTGAGGGAACATCTCATGGAGCTTCCACACCACTCCAGCTCTGAGTCTGTCCACCTGCAGTTCCTCAGATTGCTGTAAATTATTACCCTG